>JAHWFP010212909.1:37553-57551 GCA_023313725.1 Lithobius niger
CAATCATAGTAGGCAACACTAACAAAATTCCAGGTCATTTCAAGGCTATGACAATAAAAATTTCCTTCGCCAAGAATTTCGTCTTGCATTTTTAATTTTTTTTTTATTCAAGTCTTGTTATGGACTTTAATGCTGAACGAACCCAGTACACACAAGTTACAAAAATACAGGGTGGTCATAAAGTCTTTACCTGATTACAAAAAATTATTAAACAAAAACTATGCTAGATACAAACATATGATTTTCTGCAAAACGAAGCTTAACTCAAAGTTTTTTTCCACTAGATTCGGTGGACGCTAAAATCGACCCTGGGTCAGGGTTGTGTTGTAATCGCCAAAAAACCAAAAATGGCATCGTTACAGGAGAAATCGCACTACATACTGTGGTTTTACAAAAAAGATCAGCAATTCATGGTGCCTACAGTCAAGAAAGAAGTTTACCTTCATATGTGGGAGCTCTTTGTTGTACCACTGATGCAACAATGTCAGCCATGGATTGTTCCAACAAGACGGTGCGCTGCCTCACTGGGGATAATGAATTCGCGGATTCCTCTATAAAACCTTACACGGCAAATGGATTGGGAGGGATGGTCCTACAGCATGGCCACCCAGATCCCCAAGTATTACCCCCTTGACTTTTTTTTGTCACATTATGTACAAAACACCCGTTGCTAACATTGAAACACTGAAGGATAAGATAACAGCTGCTATACCGACAGTAACTGAAGTGATGTTTGCCAATACACGGAGGGAAATTGAATATTGTGCCTTGATGTGCTCCAGGCCACAAACGGAATACATGTTGAAGTCTACTAACCTAGTGGAAAAAAACTATGAGTTGGGCTTCGTTTGCAAAAAACCGTATGTTTGTACCTAGCATAGTTTGTGTTTCATTAATTTTTGTAATCAGGTAAATAAAGACTTTATGACCACCCTGTACAATTAAAAAAAAAATATGTACCCAGAGATGTTATTGCATTTATAATGCGAGTCCTACGACTTTTTTCTTAAGTAAATAAAACAAAATGCAGGTCAGAATTACATTATCCTGTAGATTGCAGTTTCTAAAACCAAACTTGCCCAGAAAAAAAAAAAAAACATGTAGTTTCTATAATCACTCTGCAGCTTCACAACAGCTGGGGTAGAGCATTAAACCAGGTCAGGCAGAAGTGTTGCAGACTCATCTGCAGGATGTAGTCTATCAAACGAATCTCTCAAGAATGACGACCACCCGAGTCTACCTGCGGCTCCACCATTCACCGACTACAATTCGGATGGCAACAGCCCAAATATTTGAAGAACAATCCGGAAATTCCGGCTTGATAGTTATCTTTATTACAAAAAGAAAACAACAAGAAAAGTTCTCATAATAATTATTTTGCTGAATCTCAGGATGGAATCTCCCGAGAAGCAAAACCCTTGTTTACTTTTCAATTGCAACGTGACCGGTCAAACACAGCTTTACAAAATTGAACTTAAAATGTTTTAGCTACACGATTTTGCACTGGCCAACATTTTATGGGAGTGACTAGGCCTATGCTATACTTTACCAAACCTTATCAAAATGGAACACAGCAAAACGTTTGCTGAATTACAGCATAAAAAAGAACACAGCAAGACACTACAATTCAGGGAGACTGAAAATTAGCAATCTCACCAGAAATTTGTTTTCAGTTTATAATTCTGAAAGTTACCTAAAGCCGAGCCTAAAGCTAACTTTTTAAAAGTGACTTAAGAAGTCTTTGGACTTTACAAGTAGTTCTGGCTTTTGGGGAGACATTTTTTAGGGCCCCCCCCCCCCTCCATACAAATAATTTGGGTAGTATACTTAAATTTTAAGTCAACCTGTAGTTGGAGGGGATGAAGCAAGTTTATACATAGTAGGTAACAAGTTTTTAAATACGTAGCACGTAAATAAAAAAGAATTAGGAAAATAGATTTGGTAAGTACGGACAAATAAATAGACATATTTTTATGAACACTTCTAAAATCAACTTCTTCGTCACGAAATTGAACAGTTACAATGGCAATCAGAAGATACTGCATGTGTGGCAACTTTATACGCTAGTCCTCGTAGTCTAATATTATCATCTAGCAAATGACCCTGGAGGAGGGAAGGAGGAGCAGTATATGTTACTTCTGAAGCTATACCATACACACACCTACTAAAACAGTGGGTGTGATTAGGTACAAAATACCACAAAGGCAAGGCGTTAGCCAGAAAGCAAGGCTATACGAAAGTCTCTACATGTAAGTACCTTACGATTTCCTCCAGTTAGTCTTGTTAAGTCTACAATGTTTGCAATGAAAAGATGCACTTCACAAGCAAAGCAACTAAATTCCACACTTATGACCTCCAAAGATATGCAAAAGATTATCATTCTGTAATGGACAAACTGATACTACGACCAAGAAAAAACGAACATTGTGTTTGTTATTTGTTTGGTACTTCCTGTCAATGCTACAAGATTGCAACAGAGTGTTTGAGCAGCCACTCACGTAGGACGACAGGCATTGTAGGAGACAATATCACTCCAAAGGACAAAGGCCTCACCCTACAGGAGCTTGTTCATCAGCTCCCGCTACGACTAAGAAATTTATACTACATCAGAGTTTGCAATCCAGGGAACATAATGCAATTGAAGCATAACACCACCACACGAAAGGAAAATCTTAATGCCAAACAAAGTGAGTAACCACAGCCGAGTGGTAAAAGTGGTCAACTACCACCAGGGGGCGCCAGATCAAATCCCGTGCCAATCAAAGGAAACTGCCAAAAAGATAAACTGCGTGACTGCACAAAGTTACGGCCCGGAAAATTTAAGAAATAAACTAAAGTACAACAGTGGAAACGTTACGACTTATACATACCATTAAAGACAATACAACAAAATAATTTATAGGTCTTGCAAAATGGTCAAATATTGGGCATATTTTAATAGTAGTATTCTGGCCCCAAGAGTTCTTTAAATACTTATTGGAATAAGGACGGCGCAATAAAATGCGGCAGAAAAACTATTAACAAAAAAAAATGTGTTGTATTACTGTACACAGGTGCCAAGAAATTTCAATCTACATTTATGAAAGCACACTAACTACTTTACGGTAGGGTGCCTTTTCCTTTATCACAAACTTTTTGTTCAACTAAAAACAAGAAAAAAGAAAGACGTTATTCTAAGCTGATTAGCTTCGTATTATGTTTCAGAAAAGAAGCCGAACTACCATAAACTACCACATGGGCTAAACCACACCAAAATAAAAGGAGAAGTGTTTGTTTCGGAAGTAGTCCACACATGGCCTCCAGAAAGTAATTTGGTGAACACATTCTACGAAACCAGAAATACGTCCGACAGCTGGCCCATCAAGGTTTTAAATGCTGCCTCGCCTGCTATGTAGGGCTTACACAAGTGCACAAGTGTTTTAAGTACTAGCTGCACTTACCTCAGCGATCTGTTGCAGCAGTTGCTTTTTACTGCGGCCATCTGAGGCATCTGAAAAAGAGACACGCTGTTGAGATAGTGCGGTTAGATAAAAATTAGGTAAACATTTTTCAAGTTAAGACCTTGCATTTCTTAGTGACAAGAAACAGGCAGCTCCCTCAATGCTTTCTTTCATGGTATTGGCATTAACCCAGCTGTAATACAACAAATGTAAGAAAATAGCCTGACAGCAGCTACTTTTGATTTTTCTTTTGTGCCAATTTCCATGTGTGGCAGATTAAAATATCAGGACTTCAGTCGATTAACGGGCTGATTAGTTCAGCAGCGAACGAAAAACTGAAGGTGTACGCAACACGACATTGGTGCAACCTAATACAAGGCCACGAAAAAATATTTGGTTCTCAGGAGCGTACGAGTCTAAAGATAGGTACGGGTCAACCCATTTTATTTTCCTACCCTCATTGGAATTAGTTTTTCCTACAATTTCGTAAAAAACTAACCGGTCTTTTTGACAGTTTGCAATCGCTGCTTATTTCAAGTGCTTAAATTGTTCTTCAGTTATTCAGCATCAGCAAGTTAAAGCTATTAGTTAGCTTTAGTTATTAAGCTTGCGTAAGAAGAACACCTACATATGGGAGCACGTACAGCAATCACTTGTAGCTCTTTTATGTTACGATTTGAACGTTTGTTATCCATTAAAAACAGACAGTCACTTTAGACAAAATAAATAATAAAATAAAAAGCCTGGCGATCCTTGTCACTTTTGGAATAGGTAAATAACTGAGAACTGAACTATTTCTTTTTCGGAGCATTTAATGATATTTAAAACAAGCTGTAAAGGCCACACAGAAAAGGGTCATATCTTTTTGCTTGCAAAATGGAGTCCACTACCTTAGCCCGTCACTAACATTGCTTAACCATTATAATGGCCAAAATAATGGACCCGGCTAGTTTGTCACAATAATGTGCTTTGCACAAAAGTAGCTCAATTTACTCCACGTTTGTTAGTCTATACCTCTGGACCTAGAGCAAATAGTGTAAATTAAAATGGCCAGAACTGAACTATTTTTTTAAGCCTCGAAAATGCAAAGCAAGTGCCTTTTTTTTATGCAAAAGTACGACTGGCCCTTGCAAAAAAAAAAAGTATGTACGTAAACTAAAAAGAAACAAGCAAACCATCAGTCAAGTGCAAGTAAAGATTTTGTTTACGGTATTAGGTAAGGAAGCTTCTTTTGCAGTTAGTAAATGAGGAATTATGTTGGAAAAAAAATGGTAACCGGTTGGCACAGTGGAATTTGGAAGGTATTATTGAAAATAACTACACAAATCCACCTTAGGAGGACAACACTTCTCGATCTGTGGTTGTCCTATTATTGAAATTTTGACGACTTTCTTTTGCCTTCCTCAGAACATTCGTGTGTAAAAAATACGAAAAGTTACATCACTGCTTCATTTGAAAACCGCTATTCCGTTTCACCACTGATCTTGCTCGTGCATCGGATCTGGTTACCCCATTTTTTGTCTAGGTCAGCACCAAGTTCTGGCCTCACAAGATGGTGGATCTCGTCTAGTTGTAGCTTGGGCAGGCCAGATTCACGAGAAGCAACTCGTTCTGCTCGTGTCCGTCAATGGCAAGAGATTCCAATGCTCTTAAGTGGTTGTCACTTGAGGCAGTGGATTTGATGAGAATCGTCGTTCATACCAATTGAGGAATTATAATTTTTTTCCCTTTTTTGTTCCATAACCTATGGACAGCAATTTAAACCTGGGAGCTGAACGTGCAAAAAAAGAGGTAGTAGACTGCGCGGACTGAGTGAGCAAAGTGAGCATATCTGCGCGTTGTAGCGTAACCTACACCTTTTTAACGTATGAACACAGTATAGTCTTTTTAATATAACAAACAAAATTTCAGCAACAACTTCAGGTAACTTGCTTACTGACAGTACATCAGTTTTGCGATGCTTTGGGCAGCAACTATAGCAGGACTCGTGAATGCACATGGCATTCACAGTAATGCCATAAGCTTTTTGGTAATTGCGTCAACCTAGCGTGCAGTTCCCGACTAGTTGCTGTAACCTTCATTGGCCTCCTAGTATGTAGAATGCAGTCGACTGTGCAGTTTTGCATTGAACACTAAACATTCTCGCCTTTTTTATAAAAAAAAAAAATCTTCTCTCACATCATCGCGCACTTTTTTTTAAGTTCGACTTACATAACGAGGCTTCTATCGTTCATTTTACTTTTTTGTTGTAAGCATCATTCTAAATGCCGGGAGGCTCCAAACAGCTTACAGCATCTAGCTGCCAGGGTCGTAACTGTTCACGACCTCCGATTGATGGCGGTAATTGATGGCGGTGTAGTGATCAAGCTACGTAGTTTGTGTTGAAAGTCAGACTAAAAAGACGACAGAATTACTATGAATTTTAAAGGTGCCTAAAAGTGCTTGCATTCACCGACTGCTGGCTTTCTTTTATTTGTTTCCTCGTGTGCTTCACGGAGTCACAACTACACAAATGTAATAAACAATATTTAATAACACAACTAGTTGGTCCCCGTGTTAACACCACTCTAGTAGGGACCTATGCTGTCACACTACACAGTTTGTCGATGCATTGGCATTTGTTTTGCAGGGGCTGAGGCCCTTTTGCCCTCCTCTTCTGCCCTACCCCATCTTCTTCCTCTTATCTTATTTTCCCCACTTATACTCTCCCCTCCCTTGCCAAAACCCTTAGACATTTGATAATTTTAACGGGACTTAACCACCATGCAGCCCCGGAAATGTCACATATCTTTGTTTGAGAAAGCCAGCATTCAGTATGCTAGTCAGCCCCTGCTGTAAGTTTATAACCGTGAAACAATCACAAAGCCAACTGTTAGTCGAGGTAACAATGTGCCAATTTTCCCCTTTTTGCTGGCAAAAGAATTAACACGCTTGCCCGTTTTCATACCGTACAATCTTTTAACTATCATTGTTTGATGACAGCCATTCTGTGTCCATCCCATCCCTAAACGTTTGCCTAAGCGAAATGTATATACCGGTATAGATAATATGGTTTGTTGCTGAGGCAGGCAGGTTTGAGAAACGCCTCAAAGGCCACTGGCATACACATACACGGTCTAGAGGGGGCTTTACTTGTGGTAGGCCTGAAAGTAGTTAGTTTAGTGGAGGAGCGAGCGAGATTAAATACTCAACTGAAATGGGATTTTTCGTAATTGTCTGTGTGTGTGTTTGGGACACGACAACGTTCAGTTTTATTCCGATTTGATCGAAATTTCTAACATTGGGGGGATAGGAAAATTCTATCCAGAGCACTGGGCAGAAATCATATAGTGGCACCACACAGCACTGCCTTGAGGAGCACTGGGCAGGAAAAAAGCATGGAGCACAGGGCTGAAATCGTATAGGTTTTTGCCCTGTGAATATAGAAAAAAAAAACTAATGTAGCATATCTTGCCCGACTGAGTAAGAGTAATCTTCAGAACTCAGGTATATGCCTAGTAGCACAGTACTCTGGTCTGGTCTCCTGACAGTGGTCGACAGTTGTTTTTCAGTCAGTGAATTTCACACTGGCCCTACCCTCACTGCAAATAAATGCAACGCCTTAATGTCTACAATCCAGTCTTGCTTTTTTGTCAAAACGGAACTGTAATAGTGGTCCCTTGCCCACTTACAGGACTAACTTCAAAAAATACTAGGTCTATTGACAACAGCCTATAGAAAATACTAAATGTTAACATAAGCGCCACTATCAATCTACGGAGTTCCAAAGGGTTGATTCCCAGTCTTTTAAAGACGTAGTATGGCAAAGATTTAGTAAAACTTCTGAATTGATTCAAGGTGGGTCAATACCCTTAAGGAGATATCGACGCCACACTGGGCTTGCTCATTTCAAAAAAGGACGACTGCAGTCTTTGGATGCCCAAAACTTGGGGGGTTGGTGTTTCTCAGAGTTCAAATAATGTTGGACAAGGGTAATCTGCAAGGTGGCAGACAAACTGTAGGTGGATTCCCTAAACCAATGCCAAACCAATCAATAACTCTTATATTAAGGATGCATCAAAACAGCATAGCAAGATAAGTCTCTCTACGCACATAATGAGCCGAGTAAGAACCAACCCCCCCCCCCCATCTCCAAATCAAGATGAAGCTGAATGAAATCCGAAGCTGCATTCAAACAGAGATTAAAGAGATTTTGAATAAAAGCAAAGTTTTCGCTAAAAGGTAAACCTCCAGTCCAAAACGGATTTAGAGCGCAATGCGAAAAAAGCGACCCAACTATTTATCCGTGCTGGTGTCTTCCTGCTGTTTGCATCCACAATAACTTTGAACTCAATTCTACGCATCGATTCTACACCACTGTTATACTGGCTATATTTACTTCTATTCAATAAAATTGATTAAGGGGATCCAAGAATTTCTCTCAAATAGAATTACGAAAAAAAAATTTGTAACATAAAATTTTGACTGATCCTTGGAGAAAAACTATTCAGGGAAATGGATTAGAAAATAATGTGCAAAAACTAAAAGAACACCTAAAAGTATGAGGCATTGTGTTTTTCAATGAAATAATTGAAACACAAATCTCATCATGGTTTTTTTTACATTTGGAGTGGGGAGGGGATGAAGGAAAGAGAGAAGCCAACATTTTTTTTCTTTTTTCATATTTATAATCTAAAAAACTACTAGGCTACCGTAATATTACAAAAGCTGCACTATTTGTTTATAAATATCAATAGGCGGGGGGTGGGTCGATAACCAAAACAGAAATTTTGGTGTTTATTAAAATCTGAAACCGATTCGGATTATGTGTAGGTTTTTCATACGGTGTTCGAAAAATCAAAGATTGATTTGTTGCTTTAAATTTTTTAATAATTATCATTTTCAATTATAAACGACAGCAAAGCTCCTAGTTATAAAAAAAAGAAAATAGAGGAAAATAGTACCGCAGCCAGGCCCATAGTCGACGATACTTCTGAAAGCGAAAGTTGGAGCTCGTTGGAAGCAAGTAATACTACTGTTACAAAAAAAAAATTAGAAAAATCGGGTTGGTTTGAAGGGGGGGAACCGAAACCGAGGTTTTGTAGGCAGGTAAAACTGAAACCGGAACCGGAACGAAAGTCAAAAAATGAAACTGACCCATCCCTAAAAATCAACACGGCATTTGCTTTTGGATTGAAAGGGACAGTAGAAGCATCAGTTGTTTGTATTTGGCATATAATTATAACATTTAGCATTTAAAATATTGAAACATTCCAAGGTCACAGATTTTGGTCACCAAAGGTGTGCTATAGCTTGTCGTACAGTGAAACCAATAAGCGGGTATTTTAATTTTTAAAAAAAATAAGAATTGCCCGTATCCACTTGTTTAATGGCTTGTTTCCGAACTCGTTTTTTTGTGTTTATAATATTAGTTCACTGCAGCATAAAACATTTCAAGGCTGAAATAGCGAGTCTTCTTACCTAGTTTCACTTTGCTTTCATAAGCCAGCCAAGATGAATTACATTCTTCAGTTCAAACATTCTTCAACTGTCCAACTAGCAATCATTTTTTGTTTTTTTTTTGTTTATCATTGCCGTATGACAAAAAACGCAAGGTCAATCCCTGGTTATTTAATGTGTCAGTAGATCTTTAAGTGCAACTATTGATCATAAATGCTACCCAAACAACCAGAAGAGGAAACGGTTGTTTCAGAGCAATGTTGGGTGCTAACCACCACGTTATTTGCATATTAACAGCTACGCAGGAGGAAGAAAAATCAAATTAACATCTATTGTTTTATGTGATCGGTCGAACTCCAAAATCCTTTTGAAATTCTGCTTTAAAAATTTGATAATTTAATCGTTTATATAATTTTGCAATGGAAACGTAACATTTCAGTTTGGGGTAGACTTCTTTGTTAAACACAGAAGCCCGACCTGCACAAACGATTTTTAGGCTTTGTGTTAAAATCCTATAACAATAAATCGTACAGCAGGTCTTACAGCACACTTAACATTTTTGTTTGTAGTTTTTTTTTTCAGAACATTTTACGCTTCGTGTTAATCTGACAAAAAAATTTATTACTTTTCTTTAGAATAGGCTTGATTAGGCATTTAGATGTATAGGCTATGCATTCTCCTGTTAGGCAGAAATCGGAATATTCACAAGAATAATTTCGTCCATATTCAAACTGAATTTTCCCAATCTGTCAAAAACTGACCATAGTGGTTAGTTCAATCCTTTCGTGACTGGATTAAGTTTCAGGGAAAATTTTAAATCCCCATAGATTTTGGTCATTGATGAGATTCGAACCAGCAATCACTTGGTTTGCAGAAATGGGAAGTTGACCACAGGAATGTTTGTGCTTGCTTTGCTAGGAGTCCCAAGTGGGCCCACCGTAAAGCTCGTAGTGGGCACTGGCTATTTTTTACCCAAATTTCGTACTATTTTCTGCCATTTCACAAGATTCCACAGCCGTATGGCAACCATGGGAAAGAAAGGGGTTACTAGAGATAAACAATACATTTTCTAAAACTTAATAGGGATGGGCGATATTTCGATATTATCGTGATAGATAATACACGCGATAGTGTTATTGCATTGATTTTCGTGTTTCGCAATCATCGCAGCTTTTAGCTCATTTCGGATGTTTCCCATCATTGTCGACAATTTTGCTAAATATTGACCGATTTTGACGTTCACACACACCATTTTAATCGTATTTTCGCTAGCTTTCCAGTGGTGCAAACCAAAAGTCTCTAGTTGCAAACGTTCTGAAGTCATTTCTAATAAACCATCTAATCTACATTTTTCAACTAACATGGCCTCCAAACGGATAAGAAAAATTGCTACTCACTGCTGATTTTAACAGGACTAATGTTACAACATAAAGCACTTGTCTGTGATTAAATCATATCAACATTTTCACATCTTACAAGTCACTTAAACGAAGCAAGCAGACTGAATTAAAGATTGGCCTTGTGAGGATACAAGATACACTAATCTGAGAAAGAAAGAAAAGACAACTGCTCCGATTGGGACTCGAAACCAGGACTTCCCGTTTACTAGCTGGTGCTCTAACCCAACTACTGCGCTATCGGGGTGGGTGCTGGCTACGGGCTCATGCCGAGCAAAGTAGCTGTTCAATATTTCTCAGTCCTGGGTTCGAGTCTCAGTCGGGGCAGTTGTCTTTTCTTTCTTTCTCAGATTAGTGTATCTTGTATCCTCACAAGGCCAGTCTTTAATGCAGAATGCTTGCTTCGTTACCCTTTACCTTGTGATTTCTTCTTTATTTAAGTCACTTAACTGTGCAGAAAATGTTCGGATTGCGTACTGTTTTTTTTTTTTATGGGAATGTATTTTTTGTGGGTATGGCTTATCTGGCAAGTGCGGTTTGTATGGTATTGCAAATACTTAACCTTTTAAAGTACTTAATTATTTTGAATAAATAAGAATAATTTTTTTTCATAATTTCGTATTAACATGACACTAACTAGGCCTATTACGTATGTGCATTTAGGCCTAGTTGCAATATTAGTAGGCCTAAACATGTATAGTAAGTAGGCTTACTGTTGGAATAGAATTGTTATGACCAATTGACCAAATTAAGACAGCTTGGCCTACACATTGAGAAATATCGCATAATCGCAAATATCACATATCAAGGTGCTGCATTAATCGCATAGTCGAAATTTTATTATCGCCCATCCCTAAAACTTAATTGGATCGTTTCATAAACAATCCTAGACTGCCAAAATCAAACTTTTTTTGTGCTTTTGGAGACGGCGAACAACTTGTAAATCTGCCCTAATTCATCGTACAATTTTTTACAAACTTAAAAAAAAAAAAGAACATTTTTCCGGCCCTCAGTCCGGCCAGCTAAAAATGGTTTCTTTTTGCCTAAAACATACTTAACCTGTTTGTCAATTTTGCATTACATTGTCCCCAATGTGATGTTTCCCTGTAGGTTTCTTCGGCTGTGTAGCCGCCTGCTTGCATGCCCCACTGCGCATGCGCGGCGCAGTCCTCCATTATAAAAGCGAGAGCACGGACACATCCGGCATTTATTTTCCTCTCAATGTCACAGGTGGTGACTCGAGAGGGGGGGAGGGCAGGGCGGGATTAGGTTAAGTATGTTTAGGCAAAATGAAACCATTTTTAGCCGGCCGGCCGGCCATCTTTCTTATTTGCCAAAACATCTTAACCTGTTAATTTTGCATTAACAGGAGACCTCATCAACGTTAGGTGGCGGGCACCGCTCTCGACGGGCACCCTGGGCTGCAAGCAGGCTTTACCCCCAGAATATTCATAAAAAAATTCGCACTTTATTCAGAACTTCGTGGAAACAGGAATTTGGATCTCACTTGTAGGGACGTGGATCTTGCTTCCATCTGGTGGATGGCTTGCTTCTGCTTTGTTCTGAGTGCTTAATGGGGCTTGACCACGGTTCTGGCTGTGACGATTGGTCCCAGCCGGTGTAGTCCCTGTTCTTTTCTCAACATATCCCTTAGGTAGTGAGAGGTGAAGGTAGATTGGTAACGTCAGGATGCTGCTGCCAGGATCTTTTCGATTAGAGTGGTGTTGTGGTGGGCTCATGATGTGGAGATTGTTCTGACTTAGGGCTGGTACTTTCCGGTTTTTTAGTTATCCGTTTAACCGGTTTTTTTTCCGGTCGGTTACACGAAAACCGTTTTTCCGTTTTCAGCAAAAAATACAGCCAAAAAATTTCACCCCTGTGTAATACATTATTAAACAAAGCTGTAAAAAAAAATATGATTTAGGCCTTGGTAAGACAAGCACAATTATTGACTACATGTTGCATTTTGGGATTTAAACTAGAAGAAAGTTGACGTTGATAAATTTAAGTGCTTACTTTACCAAGAATTTTGACTTTATGTAGCTTTAAAATTTCTACAAGATGGCTTAGACTATTTACGACAACGTTAGCCAAAACAAAACAAAATTTAACACAACGTTTTCGTTAATGTTCTATTCATTTCAAATTATGAGCCAGAAAAATTAGCATGTTTGCGTTTTCGGGTTCCAATGCATTTCGTTTACGTGTTATGACGTCACTTCCCTGCCGTTCGCGCTACGTATAGACGAGTCCACTTCTCCATGACGCGGGGAGGGCAGATGCTGGCCAGCTAGTCTCTGCCTCGACGCGTGAACGCGGTGGCGATCAGCAGTTTGTTTCGAAGAAAGTAATATCTACTTTCACTGATTTTGAGTGATTGGATTAGTAAATGATGACACTTGGCTATTTTTGGCTCGTTCAGCGTGGGTTTTGAATGGTGCCCGCAGCAAACGTTTTTCGGATATGGGTTTTATAATCCGTGTAACCGAACGTGAAACGGTTTCCGGTTAACCGTGTAACCGATCCCAGCCCTATTCTGACCTCATGTGCCGTCACACTTTCTTGCTCGTGCTCAATTTTTCGTTAAGATACTTCGTTTGTGTTTTTGATCCAGTGCGACCCCAACGTAGTGGAGGTTTCGTTGGATTGGGAGTCGACAGGAAGAAAGAGTAGGATTCCTTCCTCTGCGGATGTCGTCGTGTTGAGTTCGGGTAGAAAGAAGCGTAGTGCTGTGACAGGATAAAGAAGGCGTTCGGGTTCAAATCCCTCGATGAATAGGACCGGCGAAGGGGTTGAGTTAGATGGCACAAATGGTTTTGCGATTTTGCTCTGCAGGTTGATCCTGGGTGGAGGATTACAGAGGAGAAACTTGGTCTGAAGCCGTAGTATTCCAGGTTGGCCTAAAGAGCTTGGAATTCGGAACAGCGTAGGCTGGCTGTCAAAGTCGCAAGGAAACAGTTTTCTGGATCCAATGGAGAGACACGAATTGGATGAGCGTCAGTGTAGACAGTCATGAACGTCTTAATCTTCACTTGATGCGTTTGATTTGCCAAGGTGGTGATGTTGGAAGAGGTGACAGTGTCATTAGTTTGACTCTTCACTCAAACCCTGTGTGCTTGGGAGGATGCTTGGAGGGCGGGAGACCAGGTCGGTGACGGTATCTTGAGCCGTCATTAACAGAGGGGATCAATACGGGCAGAGGCCCAATTGTTTAGGTGAAAGGGCCAGGGTGGTGTTCTGGCGGTCAGCTGTCTCGAAGACTGACGGCCGCCGGGCTGCAGCAGGTTTGAAGATGGTCGAGATGATCCCTCATGGTCATGGCGTTGATCCTGTTGGGGCGGGCTTGGTCTTGACGGAAACGAAAGCCAAGGGCATGCCTAGAAGGATGGGCTGGCGCCGAGGGCGGCAGGTGGTGGGCAGTCACACGGCAGATGGGAACTGGAGAACATCGAAAGCCGAAAGGAACCAGGAGAAGAAGTGAGCTGCCGGCAATAGTAGAGGCGGCGGCCTCGGGTTGACAGACGATTTCCCTCGAAGAGCTACACGGACAATATTGTGAACTTCACTGTGGGTGACGCTACGGCTCCTGCGGGAAGAAGCTGATGAAAGGTCCAAGGGAGCGTTGGGAGCCGGCGGCGGGTCGGCGTAGGATTTTCTTAGCCTCGTGGTAGTTGTCTTTAGCCAATTGGACATCGCGTTGTAGCGATGAAAGATCCAACGGCACGGCGGGAGGAGTTCTCTGGCCCGCTTGGAGCGGCAAGTCTCGGCTGTCTACGGCGATGAAAGGAGCGTCAATGGCGGACGCGGGAAGGATCGGCCCAATGGCGACAAGGTCTAGCGCCGAAACCCAGCGTTGACCGAGGATGAAAGGCGGAGTAGGAGCATGAGGGCGAGCGGCAGGAGAAGCAGAGGCTTCGGGTGCGGCGGCCATCTTCGGTAAATCCAAATTCCGGCGACAAGCGTGAAACCAAGGGACGAGGGGACGTGTAGGCACCTCTGGTTTTTGTGGTGGACGTTCCATGGGAGGTTGATAGTCGTGTTGATTTTCATACAGGGTGGTGGGGAGGGCTCTTCGTCGCCCTGTCGGAAGAGTGTCGGCTGTCCCAAAACTTTCCCAAAAGAAAGTTTTTTTTTTTTTTTTTGGAGATGAGAGAAGCGTCTGAGTCGACAGTGATCGCCATCTTGTTTTTTTTTTTTGAGACATGGGTTAGGCACAGTCGAGACGAGCTGCCAGTGACGAAGACGATGTTTGTCTTGAAAACTTCACTCAATTCGTGGGTTGTAGTCACGAAGGAGACGAGCGTTGGAGTCGACAGCTATGGTCGTCTAAATCTTCACCCGAGAAGTGGGGTCGGCCATGGTCGAGATTCTGGGAGAGGAGAGCGTCATCCGCTTGACTCTTCACTCAAAACGTGGGATATAGCCAGGTTTGAGATGAGCAGCGGTGTGGGTTGTGACAGATGATAAGATTTCCGCTCAAGACGCGGGGTAAGCCACGGTAGAGTCAAGGTCCAAGAGGTGAAAACGACATCCGACTTGACTCTGCAATCTGAAACGTGGTTTTTAGCCACGGATGAGCCAAGGATCAGAGTGGACGGCAACTGTTGTACGATTTACCTGAAACGTGAGCCAGTGAAGGATGTGGCCATAGCGATTAAGGCGCTATGCAAATGATCTGGGGCGAACTGGGTAGCCACTCCGACGAAACGTAAGTGCATAAAGGCGGCTTACTGAACTAAGTTATTTCTAGTGTACGATTTTCGCTGTTGGCTAATTTCCAATTTTCTTTTCGTCTTTATTTTACTCGAGACGTGGGGTCAGCCACGGATGAGACAAGCGCCAAGAGGTGCAAACGGCTTCCGTCTTGGATTTTCCCTCAAAAGTGGGTTTTAGCCACGAGAGAGACGAGCGGCAACTGTTGTCTTGGTTATCCCTCGAGACGTGGGGTTAGCCACGGTCGAAATAAGCAACACGAGGTGGATGCGGCTTCCATCTTGGTTCTGCACTCAAAACGGGGGTTTCAGCCACAAGTGAGACGAGCAGCAGTAGACAGTAACTGTCGACTTGATTTTCCTTCGAGACGTGGGGTCAGCCACGGACGAGACAAGCAGCGAGAGGTGTAAGCGTCTTCCGTCTTGATTCACTCAAAACGCGGGTTCTAGCCACGAGTGAGACGAGCAGCAGTGAACAGCAACTGAAGTCTTGATTTTCACTCAAGACGTGGGGTCAGTCACGGTTGAGACAAGCAGCAAGAGGTGAAAACGGCTTCCGTCTGGATCTTCACTCAAAACGTGGGTTCAGCCACGAGTAAGACAAGCAGCAGTAGACAGCAACTGTTGATTTGATTTTCGCTCGAGACGTGGGGTCAACCACGGTCGAGACAACAGCAAGAGGTGCAGATGGCTTCGTCCAGATTTACTCAGAAAGTTGGTTCTAGCCACGAATGAGACGAGCAGCAGTGGGGACAGCAACTGAAGTCTTGATTTTCGCTTGAGACGTGGGGTCAGCCACGGTCGAAACAAGCAGCAAGAGGCGGAAACCGCTTCCGTTTGGATCTTCACTCAAAACGTGGGTTCCAGCCACGAGTGAGACGAGCAGCATTGAACAGCAACTGAAGTCTTGATTTTCGCTCGAGACGTGGGGTCAGCCACGGTTGAGACAAGCAGAAAGAGGAGTACACGGCTTCCGTCTGGATCTTCACTCAAAACGTGGGTTTAGCCACGAGTGAGACAAGCAGCAAGAGGTGTAAACGCTCTCAGTCTTGGTTCTTCACTCGCAAAGTGGGTTTAACCACGAGTGAGACGAGCAGCAGCGGACAGCAACTGTAGTCTTGAATATGACTCGAGATGTGAGGTTAGCCAGGTGAAAACGGGTTCATTCTTGACTCATCACTCAAAACGCATGAATGAGATGAGCGTCCGAGAAGTGATCATGTTCCCGGGTGTTGGAAGGTTAAGTGAAAGCGGGTTTGGGGTTGCCGGGGAAGGGGGCGCGTTCGCGGGAGGAGGATGCGAAGCTGCCGGTGGCGAGGCGATCTTTCGTTTCTTGGCAGTACTGGGCGATGAAAGGGGGGCACGCTTGTGGCTTTCCTGACACGTGGTGGACGGAACCCAATCCCGGGTGCGGGCGTGGCGGGCAGAAGACGTGCATGATGGCGGAGGCATCGTGTTGTCTTTCGTTTTCCAGTGTATAGCCTATCAGACGATGAGGTGAACTTCGCTGCGGGAAACGCTGCGATTTTTGCGGGAAGAACATGAGGACAGGTCCAGCGGAGAGTTGGGACTGGAAGCGGTCCAGAGGCGGCGGAAGCTCGGCGAAGATTCATCTTTGCTTCGCGGTAGTTTTCCGTAGCCAGAATGAGATCTGACGGAGTGATGAAAGATCCAACGGTGTTGTATGAGGAGTCCGTTGGCCGGCTTGTAATGGCGACTCGGTTGGAGCAGTTTCATTGATGAAAGGAGCGGCGATGAACGTAGCGGGAAAAATTTGGCCGTCGGCGGCGAGGTCTAGGGCAGAGATCCAGCGTTGACCGAGGGTGAAAGGACGAGCAAGAGCACGAGGGGCGAGCGGCGGATGAAGCAGAAGCTTCGGAAGCGGCGGCCATCTTCCGTAAATCCAAATTCCGACGAAAGGCTGGGAACCGTGGAGCGAGGTAACATGTAGGCACCTCCGGTGGAATGCGTCCGCGCTCTCGCTTTTATAATGGATGACTGCGCCGCCCATGCGCCGTGGGGCATGCAAGCAGGCGGCTACGCAGCCGAAGAAACCTCCAGGGGAACATCACATTGGGGACAATTTAACGCAAAATTAACAGGTTAAGATGTTTTGGCAAATAAAGCAAATTTAACTGTTGAGTGACACTGAACTCGTTTTTTAAACCTGACCAAAATGCGCAACATGGCTAAGTAATCGTTATATCCTTCCCCGAAGGATGACAACAAACTTCTCGGCTTTGTTCTGTTGCCATCCGAGTTGAGGAATAAATCTGTATCCTGTGGGGCATTGCCTACAAGTCTATTGTACCTGTAGTTGATAAAAAGTATCGACTGGATTATTATTTCTGCCATTTCATCTGTCATAGACAATTCGTTTTAGGTTTTTCCCCCCAGCCTGGATTGAAATTGCCTGCATCTTTTTGCTTGTGCATTCTTTTAGGTTTGACTGTTAGTCTAGCTAGAGGCAAAGGCAAGGATGAAGCTTAAGAAACGGAGGTTAGGTGCTAATACTAATATTAAACGAAGAAACGCAATGGAGCCTACTTTGTGAACAGCCGTGTAGGCTCCAGTGTGTTTCTTACACGATTTGTACATTTTAGACGAAACCATTTTCAAGGCTCTTCAAGACTAATTTACAACCAAATTCAAAGGCTCTTTCCTCTTTGCACAAGTAGACTTATCAAAACTTCACTTTAATTCCTTCATTATACCAGCTGCCATTGTTAGCACCATTGTGATCTTAGTTTGCAATAGGAAGCTAAACCGTCACAAACAATGACGAATATTATGTCCCTACCCTCCCAGCAAAGGACTAACAGGAAGGAGGAATACAGAAACTAACAGCAAGTTGAACGGCACTTGCTCCGCTGCCCCTTCTAGTTTAAATTGCTTGCACTGCACGGCAGCACGCTCTCAGTTTTATGTGTCCTGTCCAATCCGACTGAAGCATTATTCTCAGAAGAAATGGCTTCAGCTGACAAATTATGTCTATTCATTTATTTAATTTTACACCTAAATACCAGAACACATAATATTACCATAATGGCATTAACCTCACTCCAAACAAAGTACACTCACAAAACTCAAGGCCATTTTAAGCGCGGACAATAAAGATTCCAATTTTCGAGATTTTCAACCCTAGAATTTTCGGTTCCCAAATTTAAGGCTTTTCAAGAAATTATGAACCCTGTTCTTAATTTAATATGAAGTTTCGGCTCCTGGCAGCACCCAATGTATAAGACCACGAAAAAAAAATCATTGGTTCTCATAAGCACCCATGTTAATAATTACGGGCCCACAATGGGCGTCATCAAATCGTGAAAAATTTACTTTTTTTTTTCAGTGTATTTTGGGTATCTTGGGTAGGCAGCAATTATCACAACAAAGATCACATCTAGGAAAAACATCGTTCGTTACCTTACTGTGAAAGTTCTGGTCACAATAAGAGTCATAATTACTGGAATTATGTAGAAAATTTCCGCTCATTTTCACTAGGACACTTTTTAATGTCCAGCTAATTTTCGGTGGCTTGGCTGCCACCATCCTCAGGCACACCGACGAAAGTTTTTGGCCTCCGTGTGCTCCTACATCGTTGTCGTCTGCTTCGAATTTGTCGTCTGCTTCAAGGAGCGTCGGTTACAAATTCGAAGCATACGACAACTATATAGGAGCACACGGAGGCCAAAAACTTTCGTCGGAGTGCCAGAGGATGGTGGCAGCCAGCCACCGAAAATTAGCTGGACATTAAAAAGTGTCCTCGTTGTGAAAATGAGCGGACATTTTCTACTTAATTCCAGTAATTATGACTATTAAAAAAGATCACATCAATTCAATTGTCGAGGTTGTAAACCATTGTAGCACGACGCCATAGCGTCAGTGTCTAATATCCTGAAGAAGAGTTGAGAACATTTCAGGTACTTGGATAAAAATAATAATGCGGTACAAACGCTTAAATTGTGTTGAAATCAAGAGCCACCTGACAAAAATTAACTCGTGTAGGAAAGCCAGTTAAGCTGCTTTCAATGCAAAATCTGACCCTCAATAACGTTGAAAATGTGTAACTAGCTAGCTAATTCTGGTCCGCTCATCCCCATGTTAATTTCCATAGGGTGATTATTCATCGATACCGAAATAACGGGAAGGCTTCCCGCTATGAAATTGAACTAATGGCTGCAGTACGATACGAACTGCGTACCTTTAATGGGTTGAAGCCCAGGGGTGTAATGGGGATGGCGTGCGATGGCGCGTAAACTGTACGAAAGTATTGTTATAACCATTGTTAGTATTGTCGGCATCGTCTCTCATTGGACGGCCAAAGTCCGGACAATGAAAACGTGTATAGTGACGTGCGTGCTTAGACACACACTAGTGCAGCACGATAAATCTAAACAACGTTGCCAAAGAAATTGTATTCACTTCCAATTCACAAAAAATAAACCAACTGTAAAATCACAGTCAAATAAACAAAGCCAAAAACTGGTGAAGAGGCCACCAAGTTGAGAGTGGTTCGGCCCTTCAATGGACTGATATCAACACACCAAAGGTAACGAAATAAAACAAATTACAACAAAATTAAAGCCAAACCAAAAACCTATAAAGAAGTGCCCAAGTTGAGAATGGTTCGGCCTCTAGGCAAAAGGCAAATTACAACAAAATTAAACAGGCAAAAGGCAAATTACAATAAAATTAAAACCAAACTAAAAACCTACAAAGAGGTGACTAAGTTGAGAATGGTTCGGCCACTAGGCAAAAGGTAGTAGCAAAGTGTTGAAACCAATATCTTGTTGACGTGCCACTTTACTACACATCTGCACGGTAGTGGAGTTGAGTCTAATACACAATTAAAAAAAAGGACTGATATCATATTAAAAACCAAAACTGGTAAAAGGGGCCGCCAAGTTCCAAATGGTTCGGCCCTTCAAAGGAGTGACATCAACACACCAAAACATTCGCCAACTTAATCGCACCAATAATACTTTGGACGTTAAATGAAAACTTGAACATTGC
>JAHWFP010212909.1:57651-70748 GCA_023313725.1 Lithobius niger
CCAATAATACTTTGGACGTTAAATGAAAACTTGAACACTGCTACCGAAAGTAACAATATTCTAGTTTTCATTTAACCTTCGAAGTATTAAGCGGTGCGATTAACTTGGCGAATGTTTTGGTGTGTTGATATCACTCCTTTGAAGGGCCGAACCATTCGGAACTAGGCGGCCCCTTTTACCAGGTTTGATTTTTGATATAAAACGTACCATTCAGTAGCTAAAACATCAACCTGTTGTGCAGAACTACTGTTCACGCAAAAAATGCTCTGCAAGCAATAACACCTGTATTTGACAACATGGCTAATAAGCTGTACCGGTACCAACGTTATCAAGCCGATACGATCCGATTTTAAAAATTTTCACAATACTGCTATCCATACTTCACTAATTGAATGCTTAATTTTTTTTTTTTTACCAACTATTGTAATAAGAGTAGTTTTCTAAAAAATTCCAATCATTACTAAAATGAAATTGAAAAATGGTAATGGTTTAAAGATGGCTAGGTAGATACTTGGCGATTTCCTGAGCAAAACCCAGCAAATCCCACGTTCTTACTCAAACGGTTCCAGAGTTATCGATATTTCAGCTAAAGTTGCCGTACCGATTCCCCAAATGTCAGCAACCGATCCCATCCGGCATAATGCATCTTTATTGGCTAATACTGCAAACTTCCTAGTGGTAACCATCTTGATTTCACCTGGACTCAGCTCTAGTCTAGTTTAACTGACTTAAGAATGCACGGAAAGCAACATTTCGGCTTTTAAAATTTCTTTGGTAGGCATGCACCATGTTATTCAACGTTGAGTCCACATTTCAGCATAAAAACTTTGAAACTTGGTCGCGTTTCATGACTGTATAAACCGGCTACAAAATATGCATTTTTTGCAATATTTCATTGCATTTCAAAAGAAACTTCCATTTAAGATAAAAAGAACCCCCCCCCCCCCCCCGACAAATTAAAATAAAAAGTAACCAATCCACATTGACTTTTGGTTTGTACACTTATGAGAAAGAGAACCAAGGAAACCTAATTTTTTTTTCGCTGCCTGATATTTTTTTGGAACTCCATGCTCAAAGTGGAAATAAATAAGAACGATGTCATCGAAGACGGAATATTAGGGGGGGGGGATGACATAGTTATCCGCAGACTTTCAAATAGGGGCACTATAGGAAAAAAGGCCAAAGAGGACCAACAAAAAGACAAAAGAGCAATATTATCAAAGAAAGATTTTAAATAAAGGCGGGCACTATTTGTCAACACCTGCAGTCCCAGGTCTAAAAAAAAATCAGTAATAACTGATCTATACTGAGCTTGGAACCATGGAATCAGTATTATTTCAAACCTCAAATAGTCGTACGTTTTGATGGTTTGTGCCACGATGTTAGCAAATTGTCTTTGCATCCAGGGACGTTTTTATGGGGGGGGGGGGCCATTTTGTAAATTGTTTGCTAGATGGAAAATTATGTTGGTAAATGTCTGGTTTACACCCCTCCAACTTTTATCCTTCCTGACGTCTCTGTTTGTATTGGTAGTATTTTTGAATTTTATTTACGCGTTTTTCTCCTTTTTACTTCCAATTTTGGTAGTTTCATCCAACTTCCCATTTTATCGATTAAGTGTGCATAAATAATGTTAAATTCTAAGAATTTCAATTCTGAAAAAATATTGCACTTGTAATGGTAGGGTGTTAAATGGGCTTTCGCCTACTATTCCTACTCAATGACAGAATAATTTTTTTTTTTTAATAATAAAATCTTACCTAGACTGCTTTCGGGACTTGTGCCCCGGTCCACTTGGGACATGTTTTAGCTTCAAGCGCTTCCAGCCTTTCTGCAGGGAATGGATTAACGTGGGCGGGCATACACAACCCCCTTCATTGTATGCACCTGCCTGCAAACAATAAAAAAAAAATTACGCTTTCGTCAAGCCTCCGTATTGATTTTTAAATGAACGTCCCATCGCAGCAAAGCTAAATTACCTAAAATCATTTACCTCCAATCAGGGGACTGGGATGTACAAGAAAATACATAAATAGAATGCCCAAAAGAGAGTAAGTCACGCAACGCACTAGTTTAGTTTAAAAAAAAAAGTCGTTCATCTTTTTTTTTTGGGGGGGGGGGGGCAAGAGGGGGGGAAAAGCAAAAAATATTTGAAATGTTTTAATCATTGTATCGGACATTTTAGAAATTACCAGTCCGATACAATAAAGTCTGACACAAGCCTAAAACAATAAACAAAATATTACGGGTGATGAAATGCCCAAATTTGGAAATCGGGCGCTAATTTGCAGCTTCAGATGGCTAGGTGCAGAAAATCAGTCTTTGGTGTTCAAAAGCAAAATGGTCCAACTATGCAGGGTGCTAAAACACATGGATTTTGGTTGAGGATGGTCTTGTTGATGGTAATGGGGTTGGATTTGTCACCCAGACAGTGACAACGGTTATTTTTAGAATTTTTCGAAGCTGCTGCTGTGGAACTTCCTCAGCAACTGGTGACTCTTGCATTGTGGCTCCAACAAAATCTTTAAAAATTCCTAATATTCAAGTCACAGACTGCGTGACTGATTCAACCTTTTCTTCAATACTATAGCTTACAGGGGGGTGTAACAAGACAAACTGACCAGGATTAAGTTTCCATACAACAATTCCAATCCAAATGAAACATGTATGAGCTATAGTCTTTAAGGGGCTGAAAGCACGTGGGAGTTCAGTTGACTTTGATGTAAGTTTGGTTGTCGTTCAAGGTCATCATATTTTTACTTTTTCTGGTGCATTGAGACTACTGATGGGAATTTGACAGATGGACGGAATTATTACACAATACCAACCTAAAAGACACAATGAAAGTCGGTAAATGCAACCTACAAAAAGAAAGTGCTATTAATTAAAACACCTAACATACCAGAAAGAAGAACAAATTGGCAGCGAGTTGCTCAATATGCTTCACTGCCCGAAACGCTGCCCTATTTTTTTTTTTTTTTTTTTTGTTGTTTTATAATATAATACTGGTTTAGCCACGATAGTGAACAGGAAGACAGAAGGACGGGTGTCACTTATACTAGTCCCGGGTTTAATTGTAGTCAGCGGAAGACCTTACGCCTAAGAAAATTTCTTTATATTGCAGCCCTGAGCTGGGTCTTGAACTCTTGGGGGCAGCGAGTCGAGAAAACGTTCTCGGGAAGGGAGTTCCATGCTGATGTGACCCGAAACGATAAGAAACTTTTTCGACACTCTGGCGATCAGCTTACGAGAATGCCCGCGTCAACAGTCAAATCAAGCCCATGTTTACTCAACTCAGTTCAACTAATACAAGGTCATCCAAATTTTATTTCAATTGGCGAGGTTACAAAAGCAAACTGTCGATCATGGTCCATTACAGGGTTCATACTCGTATATGAAAATGAATGTACCTGACTATCCCTGATTTTCACCGACTTATTTCTTCAAATATCCCTGATCATTTAAAAAAAAATGTTCAATAAAACAGTCAACTGTTGACTCTGCAGGCCTGGCATTATAACTCTACCTGGATGGCAGCTGAAAATTTGTGCATTTTTTTTTTAATGGACAAGAAGGTAGTAAGTCGCAAAGCGAGTAGAACTTACGAGACCACGAGTCATTCTAAGAACGAAATTCTAAAAAAGAAAAAAAAAACGGTTCATGAAAAATTATTCTAAAAAAAAACAAGTCATTCTAAAAACGAATATCACTGACTTTTCACCAATTTTTCATTTTTTCCGTGACTTTCCCTGACCGTATTTCATATCCCTGACTATCCCTGACTTTCCAGGTCGGTATGAACCCTGCATTAACATATGCTGCTCCTTGTTTTAACCAAAAAAAAAATCCTGACATCTAGCACCACAATGATGTCATACGTTGCAATTTAGTTTAAATCAAATGACGGCCTAGTCAAAAGTCGAGCTTAAGGTCTTGACAGGAATAGTATCTTCGAAAAAGTCTTTTCAAGCTTTTGAAATGGTGCAAGCCGCACATCGTAGCTCGTGTGGTTCACTTGTGTGGTTAACTTTAGCGTGCAGTTTTAGCACTCCAAGCTCTTGTCAGGAGTGGAATGAGTGATTGCAGTTTTTCTCGTGCATTCAAATAATTCGACCCCAAATATCACTCTTTATTGCGTGGAGAATTCTGAAGAAATAAATATGCTAGTATTCTCATGCAATTACTAGGGGCATGAACTTTGGTAATCTGGTGTCCTGCTTGGTAACAAGTAAACTGCAGTATTCCTCGGTAATCACTGGGCAATCCTTGTCATCTGGTGGTATTCCGGGTATTCCCAGATAATCAGAGACTATCCAATATGTAAGAAATTCAGAAAACCAGTGGTAATCTGGTGATAATCCGAAGTATTCCATACAGTAGTCTCCGAAGCTAGTAATGCAAGTTCTTCCTTGTAATTCAGTAATCAGATGTATTCCTTGAAGTAATTCAGTAATCAGAAATATTCATTTTAAGTAATTCAGTAATAAGAAGTATTCCTTGTAGTAATTCAGTAAAACGAAGTATTCCTTGTAGTAATTCAGTAATACGAACTATTCCTTGTAGTAATTCAGTAATCCGAAGTATTCCTTGAAGTAATTCAGGAATCCGAAATATTCATTTTAAGTAATTCAGTAATACGAAGTATTCCTTGTAGTAATTCAGTAATCCAAAGTATTCCTTGTAGTAATGCAGTAATCCGAACTATTCCTTGTAGTAATTCAGTAATCCGAAGTATTCCTTGTAGTAATTCAGTAATCCGACGTATTCCTTGAAGTAATTCAGTAATCCGAAGTATTCCTTGTAGTAATTCAGCACTCCGAAGTATTCCTTGAAGTAATTCAGTAATCCTAACTATTCCTTGTAGTAATTCAGTTCTCCGAAGTGTTCCTTGAAGCAATCCAGTACTCCGAAGTATTCCTTGAAGCAATTCAGGAATCCGAAGCATTCCTTGTAGTAATTCAGTACTCGGAAGTATTCCTTGAAGCTATTCAGTAATCTTAAGTATTCCTTGTATTCATTCAGTAATCCGAAGTATTCCTTGAAGTAATTCCGTAATTCGAAGTATTCCTTGTAGTAATTCAGTAATCTGAAGTATTCCTTCACTATTAGAGTCATAATTACTGGAATTATGACTCTAATAGTGACGAGAACTTTCACAGTAAGGTAACGAACGATGTTTTCCTAGAAGTATTCCTTGTAGTAATTCAGTAATCCGAAGTATTCCTTGAAGTAATTCAGTAATTCAAAGTGTTCCTTGTAGTAATTCAATAATCTGAAGTATTTCTTGTAGTAAGCCAGTAATCCAAAGTATTCCTTGTAGTAATCCAATGTAATCCTTGTAATCCTTGTAATAAGCCAGTAATCAAAAGTATTCTTTGTACTTTAGCGCGCATGGCTAGTAAACGGGAAGTCCTGGGTTCGAGTCCCAGTCGGGGCAATTGTCTTTTCTTTCTTTCTCAGACTAGTGTATTGTGTTTCCTCACAAGGCCAGTCTTTAATGCAGACTGCTTGCTTAATTAATTAATTTATGTATTCTTTGTAGTAAGCCAGTAATCAAAAGTATGCCACAAAATCTTAGCTTGGCAATCTTGGTAAACTGAGTTAATACTTACACGTAAACCAATGTTAATCCAATGGTAATTGTTGGTATACCAATTAAGTAACCCTTGGTAATCTGTAGTAATCCGTGTTTGCAAGCAATCCTGTGTGCACTATTTTGACGAGTTAATTCCCACTTGTGTAATTAGTAACCTTCTTTCCTTTAGGGTTATCACACAGTTTGACATTTCAATTGGCAGTTCGAAAGGACAATCACGCCTGTGGGGATTAGACATGCTCAGGAGTTAATAAATGCGTACAAGTCTGCCGTCTGTGGGACTGTCGATGTTGGAACTATTGCTTCATAGTCCATCCCTTGTTACAAGGTCGTCTGGAACAGTAGCTGTGGTTTTCGTTTCCCGGACTAAGGGCAGTTGATTAACATTGCTAGAATCCTATTTTAAAAACGCAACATTAAAAGGCATCAAGTTTCTGGCACGCGTTAAAACTGGCGTTGAGTCAGCAGGTGCAACACACGATTTCTACCCAAGTCGGCCTTGGCTTGAGGGTGCCATCTGCTTCATCGCTTCACACATGTGGAATGCTGTTGCACTCGGAGTTGCCACATGCATGGGAATTAATTGCAACACGGGTGGTATTTTCCTTTATGACGCTCCTGGTCTAGTTTTATTCTTAAATTTGCACTTTTAGCGCTTTGCCAACTGTACCCCTGATCAGTTCATACCACCATACACCAACACCATACATCAACACAAAATAATATGCTTTAATAATATGCTTACTATTGACAACTAATAAAAACTAAAAAAGAATACGAAAAATGAGAGTTCTATTAAAGACTCATTAGCATGCAAATCAAGACAAAAAGGGTTGGTCTAAAACACGCTAACTAAGAATGTTCCTTACGCAGCCTAGCCTACTACTGGTAATTGTTACATTGTAAGCATACCCTAGTAACCAGGACACCATGAGGAAGAAATTGGTCAAGGTGTAACAAAGGACATAATAAGGAAAACAGCAAAAACTACAAAATTTCTAAGAGAAAAAAAAATATGGAATATTACAATTCAAAAACTTCAGATGCAGAAATGTATGAGAGGAAAATTACGCTAGCCGGTAAAACGCCTGTATCCAAGTTACCAAGTTAACCCTTACCCTCAAGAGGAAATCTTGATCTAGTGAGAAAGGTTACTCCGTGATAGCATTACATAGCACGAATTTAGAAATGCCAGACCAAATGTAAATCACAGAAATCATTCACCTCCATATTAGGCAGGTTTAATAGTTTTCGGTTAATGATTTGCAGCAAGTAATGAGGCAGTAAGCCTAACATATGAGTAAAACTTGATTCAAATTGATAGGCCAGCAATTTTTAAAATTTTTACCAGCTGCAAAGGGATGTGGACTTTTGTAAACTTTTTTTTTTTTTAAATTACTGAAACAATAACAGGCATTGCCGAGTGGTCTGGTATTAATTTTGTGTTCTAGAGTGATGCTTGTAACTGTTCCAGCACCGTATTTTATACTATAATATTAATAAGCCCATAAGCAGGCCTGCATTTTGCTCTATAACTTTCGACGTTCTTCAGTATAGATTTACTTCAGTCTGCCCCCCTCCCCTCCCCCATCCCGTTTTCTTTAGTTACATCTGTCTCGGTTTGACATTGCTCGAAATGTTGTGGACGTGTTTGGGCGAAGTTCCTACGGGGTCGAGGCCAGGCCTGGATGTTTTTGCCAATGTGGATGGGGAATAAGCATTATAACTTTGGTAACGATATCTCAAGGTCACCTAACGCACTTGTTGAAATCAGGGTCGTCCGTGGTGAGGGCATACCCGTCCACATTGGCAAAAACGTCCAGGCAGGGCCTCGACTCAGTCGCAACTTTCCCAGACTCATCCACAACGTTTATAACACCGTCAAAACAAGACAGATGTAACAAAGGAAAACAGGATGGGAGAAGGAAGGGGAGAAAGTAAAAACAATGTTAGAGAAAACGCAACCATGTCCAGTGCCAAGGTCCAGTGTGAAAGCGGTAATGAAGGTTTGGTGTCGGGTATTCTCATCACAAAACTATGGCTTGGACTCTGGGCATGAATCGGGGATGTGTTCAGGATCCAGTGGTTTCAGCAATCGAAAGCAGTGCTCAGCATCCAGTGTGACAGGAGCAACTACAGGGAGATGCGCTGCTTGAATGAGCGAACGGAAATCAGTATTTGTTGGCCGGTGTGTAAAATAATGGGACTAAAGAACCATAAGCATGTGAAGCAGGCACGTATAATAAACCAAACCGTCTCAATTAGGCTGACGTAATGGCTACTTGGCAATGGCAAATGTTAAAATGATCAATGTGAAAATTTAGACATAAAATTCCTCCTTTTGTAAGTTCACAGGCCTACGAAAAGTTGTGATATCTACCCACACCAAAACTGGCATAAGAAAAGCTGCCCAAGTTTCCAAAAAGGGTTGGCCTTTGAAGGTAGTGATATCATTCAACAAGGAAAAGGCTGCCAATGTTAATCATATTAGCCAAGTTAATCGCAACGAATAAAACTTTGGATGTTAAATGAAAACTGGAAGATTGCTACCACTAGTAGCAATATTCAGTTTTCATTGAACTTTTAAACAAATTCTTTGACATCTGTAACAACGACAAGATGTCTAACAATGTCATAACACTAAAACATCAGAGGGAGTGGAAGGAACGGTATGTCCACACATTGCTGATTTGCACTCATACATAACGAATTAGGCCTTCCAAGCCACAACACTGTACACACAGATGAAGAGCTACATGGAAAAGACCAGCAAAAACTGCAGGGATAGGGGCAAAAGGGGTCAGAACATTGACATCATAACATGCAGCTGAAGAGCTACAAATAAAAATGTCGCCGACACCTCCGAAGACGTGGCTGGAAAACTACAGAAAATAAATATCATTTCTAATGATGGAGCTAAAAAGCAACAAGGCCAAGTGCAATCTTAACTAAGGACATGGTTTTTCTAGTCAACTACGAAGCCAATAGTAAGCAATCCTCGACAAACATATTAATGCTATATAGCCAATTCGTTATATTAACCACACAGGCAGAATCTCTATCTCTAGATACAGAATGCTCGTCTATGTTACCCAGAATCTACTCTTGCACAACAAATTCCTTTACGTAATTTACATGACGTAAAGTAAGACATCACTTTCCTTTTCAACAGCCAAAACAGCTGTAAAGCCAGCCTACTTAATATTCAGAATGCTGCTCTGTAAGAGGGATTTTCATGAATTAAAAGTCGTGGGAACCAAAGTTCAAAGACCCAGAACAAGGAATGCAAAAAGAGCAGGCTAAGCACTGAAAGCCTTAAGGCAAGCTGACAAGCAGGTACTATAATAATACTATTATTATAATAATTGCACAACATCAAGTGAAAACAGACAGCAATTCTTAAGTAGCCTAACCATGAAACAATAAGCTTAATACAACTGTCAAATAAAAAATAAATAAAAAAATAATAGACAAGCTCTTTAAAAATTAAACTTAACGGTCTTTTATTTTGCGCACGAGGTCAAAAATATCAAATGTACACCCAGACGCAAATAAAACTTGAAAGATTGAAAACTTTTGATTTTGTAATCTAAAAGGAACCGCCGTAATGAATGCCTCCACAATTTATGAAGTCAAAAAAGAAGTAAAATTTTAAATAAATATCCTTCCAAATCACATGAAATATCGGCTTAAGGCATACACTGTAATGAAGTTAAGTCTACTAACAATCAATTTTGAAGTAGGCTAGCCAACATCAGTTGCTTCACTGGCATTGTCACAAGTCTTCTTTGGTGTACAGGAATGGCAACCATGGGTTGACCTGTCACTAAACCGCGTCAACTATAAAACAATGCCATGTACGGAATCTCTGCCCCTGAATACATAACAATTTATAAAAGGTAAGTTAAGTTATTAAATTAACTCCATATTTTGATTTAAAATTATTCATTTTATACATTTGTGTAAAGAGGCAATATTTAGCAAAACTTCGAGAAATGAGTAACGACGTCTGTAACAAATTGACTTCTCACGTGCAGTTACACTGTTTCAATTCTCAGTATTGTTTCTTCCCAGCCAATAAAGCTATCAATGTCATGGTTTGTTAGCAGAGAAAAAGAGCAACAGGATCATAACAATGACTACAAAAGATGATGACAATGGGCCTCAAACAATGCCTTCCAAATCAGATCTAGACACACGCTAGTGTGTCGCGCCAAGTTAGGCAACAACAAACACAAAAAACATGACATCAATTCAATTGCCAAAGGTTGTAAACCATTGTAGCGCGACGCCATAGCTTCAGTGTCTTATATCCTGAAGCATAGTTGGGCACATTTCAGTACTAGGGGAAATATAATGCGGTACAAAAGCTTAAATTGCGTTGAAATCGAGAGCAATGACCCACCTGGCAAAAATTAACTCGTATAGGAATGCCAACTAAGCTGCTTTCAATGCAAAATCTGACCCTCAATAACGTTGAAAATGCGTTACTAGCTAGCTAGTCCGCTCATCCCCATGTTATCCCATCGGGTGATTATTCATCAATTCCGAGATAACGGGAAGGCTTCCAGCTATGAAATTGGACGAATGGGTGCAGTTGCAGTACAATACAAACTGCCTACCTTTAATGGCTTGGAGCCTGGGGGCATAATGGGGATGGCATGGGAGGGCGCGTTAAGTACGAAAATTTTGTTATAACCATTGTTAGTATTGTTGGCATCGTCTCTCATTGGATGGCCAAAGTTCGGACAACGTGTATAGTGATGTGCGTGCATAGACACACACTACTGTATTAGGATAAATCTAAACAATGTTGCAAAGAAATTGTATCCACGTCCAATTCACAAAAAATAAACCAACTGTAAAATCAAAGCAAAACAAACAAAGCAAAAAAATGGTGAAGAGGCCACCAAGTTGAGAGTGGTTCGGCCCTTCAAAGGAGTGATATCAACACACCAAAACTAACGAAATAAAACAAATTAAAACAAAATTAAAACCAAACCAAAAACCTATAAAGAGGTGACCAAGTTGAGAATAGTTCGGCCTATAGGTAAAAGGTAGTAGCAAATTATTGAAAACCAATTTCTTGTAGAAGTGGCACTTTATTACACATCTGCACGGTAGTGGAGTTGAGTCAAAACACAATTTAAAAAAAAAGGAGTGATATATCAAAAATCAAAACTGGTAAAAGGGGTTGCTAAGTTCCGAATGGTTCGGCCCTTCAAAGGAGTGATATCAACACACCAAAACATTCGCCAACTTAATCGCACCGAATAATACTTTGGACGTTAAATGAAAACTTGAACATTGCTACCAAAAGTAGCAATGTTCTACGTTCATTTAACCTTCGAACTATTAAGCAGTGCGATTAACTTGGCGAATGTTTTGGTGTGTTGATATCATTCCTTTGAAGGATCGAACCATCCGGAACTTGGCGGCCCCTTTTACCAGTTTTGGTTTTGATACGATATCAATTGACTACAATACAATAGAAAGAATGTAGTAGTTATTGTCAGTTTTGGATAGTTTTTATCCAATGCTGCGCCAAGGAGGTAAAAAATTGTCCGAAACGGATGCTTCTAACTACAAGGACTGTGTTCAATAAGAACTGTCCTCAAAAATAACTTACATCGCCCCATATTTTCAAAAGTGTCGCAATAACAGATTTATTACCATATGTAAACAGTTTGATGGCCTAATTAGTTGCAATAATCAAGACGCTGGGGTCACAATCATTGCTGAACCATAGTTGGTGATTTGGCAGACTTTTTCATTGCCCCAAAGTGTTCACTTTTAAGTTATTGGGATTTCATGGTTGTAATGCCTTAATCAGTTAGCACAACAATTTATACTTATTTTTCATATTGTCGTGCCAACTGATTTAACACTACTACAACAATCAACTCCAAACAAGTTAGTACTACAACAATGCCCAACAGACATTGGTGCAACTCTTCAGACCTTTAAACAATGAAAATGACAAATGTACAGTAATAATTCGTATGTGGAGGCTTTTAGAGCAGAGTTGAATTGTTTGAAAGTTCGTTTTGAGTATAAACAGTAATACAGAAAAGGTGAGGGAGGATGAAAGAAGTGATAGTAATTCAAGACCCACAAAAAGGGAGTCATGTTACTCAGAAAACAATGGGCTGCGTTGTTACAGGATTATTGTAGGGATGCACCGAATATTCGGTAATTATTCAGTATTCGGCCAAAAATTCAAGTATTCGGTTTTCGGCCGAATAGTGTAAGATTTGTTAGTATTCGGCCGAATATTTTTTAGTATACATTTATGCAATTGTGTTAATGTAAGAATGTTTAGCTAAGCATTTAGTTTTTGGTTTGTGAGGAATTGTCTTCTGACCGAGCTTCTGACATTTCTCAAAGAAGGAAAAATGATCAAATATGTTTAAGTTACAGGTATTCGGTTAAGTATTCAGCCGAAAAATTTGATATACGACCTATTCGGCCATTATTCGGCCATTATTCGGCACAGAACTGAGTAATTCGGTATTCGGCCGAATATGTAAAATGTTTAGTGCCGAATATTCGGTATTGAGCAGTTTAACTATTCGGTTGTATATTCAGTATTCGGCAAGTTAAGTATTCGGTTGTATATTCGGTGCATCCCTAGTTGATCGCTTGGTATAACTGTAAATCTGTAATGCAGAGTGGAGGATGCGATAGCCAGCCTCGCAAAATCGGAGACCTTACAACACCCATAAAAAAAGGGGCCATGGTACTTACAAAACACTGGACTTCGTTGTTGCAGGATTATCGCTTGGTATATCTAATGCGCAGGTGAGGATGCGATAGCGAGACTCGCAAAACCAGAGACCTTACAAGACCCACATTAAAGGAGCCATGTTACTTAGAAAACAATGAGCTTCGTTGTTGCGGGTTTGTCGCTTCGAAAACTAATGCGGAGGGGAGGATACGATAGTAAAACTCGCAAAACAGAAGACCTTACAAGACACGCAAACAATGAGCCATGTTACTTAGGAAACAATGGACTTCGTTGTTGCGGGTTTATAGCTTGGTATGGCAGTAATGCGGAGGGGACGAAGCAATAGCAAAATTCACAAACCGGAGAACTTACAAGACCCACAAAAAAGGGGCCATGTTACTTACAAAACAATGAGCTTTAGTTGTTGCTGGTTTGTCGCTTGGTATAAGTGTAATGCAGAAGGAAGATCGTGGTAGTAAGACTCCCAAAACATGAGACCTTACAAGACCCACAAAAAAAAAAGAGCATGTCAGTTTGAAAAACATGAGCTTCAAACAATACCTTCAATGTGTTCAGTCAGTCAATTATATGGCTCACAAGGAAAATTAGTTGAATACTGATGCAGGACTCACAAAGAATGTCAATTTTAAATTAGTATTGGCGAAGTAAAATTTCTGTTAAAATTTGGAGATGCAGTACGCCTAGTAACAAAAAAAAAATGTGGTTTTCAGAGAATTACTTATACAAAGTAAAATGTCCGTCGTTCAATCGCTG
>JAHWFP010212909.1:70758-88775 GCA_023313725.1 Lithobius niger
TATAGTACGGTACTTAAGCAAAAACATACAATATTCTGTTTAAAAAGTTGGAGAAGCCAATCAAATTCAGACAAAAGCTAAGTATGGCTCTAGAGTTCTGTGAATTTCAGAAGGTGCTCATGGGATGTCACACGAAGAGAAAAAAAATAAAGAAAAAGGAAGAATCGCAATTTTGCACTTCAATAAATGACTGCTTTGGTGACACAACTTTTCTACTTTTGTCAATGGCTTTAGCTACAAGACTTTTCTTACAAACTCATTTCTCACCTATGAAAATCAACATCAACCTTGAAAACAAAAAATTCTTATTACGGAGACATTTTATAGCCTGGAGAGAAAAATAAATGAAGGTAGCAAGCCTCCGCAACAGCCTCCAGCACATTAATGGTTCTGCATGACTGAAGGCCGCGCCACAAAGAATTCCTGGCTCACTTTCCATCTGGCTGATCAATGTTGCCATGGCAGCCAGTTTTGTAACCTGGTGATGCTATCCTTACTTGTTTTTGTTGCACTTCACGGCACACCTGCACGCTTAATTATGCTCTAAACGTACAACTCTTCCTTTCTCTTTTTTTCACCCCCAAAAGCTATTTACGCTCAAAACGTAGGAAACCTTCCTACTTTTAGCGCAAATGTTTGTCGGCAAGCTCCTTAATGCGAATGTTATTGCTCGACGGCAACCTTGACTTCTTCAGAAGTACACTTGAAGCACGTCATTTTTTTTCCCTCTCCTTTTCTTTAATTGTTGTTCAACCAAGTCTTACAAACTCCAAATTGTGCAGTCACACGTAATTAACAACATGGCTAACTTTGCAGAACAGCGCTCGAGGGCAATGTATCACAACTATCATAATAATAATTGTGTTGGACTCCAGCAGGATGTTTCTCGCCAAGAAACGCGCCAAAAAAAAGGAAGAAGTTGCTCAAATTTGTACCTCACCAGCAAGAGAGGCCTAACACAAAGTAGGCCAGAGGCTGCACGGCGAAGGGATGTTTTTTAAGTTGAAATAAATATGCAATCTCACAAAACATCCATTGTTTTTGGTTGTTCGTATTTTCTGATCAGTATTTCAGTTACCAGAGATGTCTTAAAAATTATTGCACTACTGCTGGCAACGTACTTTTTCTCCTTGTCGTTTTCAGTGTCAAACATGGCATCTAACGGTGCTTATAGAATTTTATCGAACTGCAGACATTTGTACAATAACCTACTTAACAAATGCCCAGACCACAATAGGAATGATATGAAAGTTGCTTAGCTTACTTCCGTGTCTGACAACGGTGTTGTTACATTTAGTAAAACATGTGTAGACTAAATGATGGAGACTACTTTTGCTGGTATTATATGCCCGTGTGACAAGTGTTGCAAATCGGAAAGAAAATAATTTTTGGAAAAATTTCCGGAAAAATGGAAAAGTAGGGAAAAAATAAGAGACTTGTTGCACATTTTTTTTTTACGTAGCCTAATAAGTTTGCTATCAAGGCTAAGAAGCCAATGCAACAGAAGAGGTATCACATAAAAAACAAATCAACTTAAATACAACAACACTTAATATCTAGCAGTACTGTTTTTATTAAATTCTGAATTTTGTGAAAATGCATTGGACGAATGTTCTATATTTTAATGTTACCTCTTCTACTGAATCTTAACAGATTTCTAATTACACTCGCCAAGTTTGTATTATCTTCAAGGATATACATGTTGTCATTGACACACGTCCTTTGAAACTTTTTTGAATTTCGAAGTAATTTGAAAAAAATGTTCGATTCGAGCCAGGTCAAGTTTGCAACAGCAGTTGAGCATCAAGCCGAGTTTGAGTATTTACTGAACGTAGTTGTGTGCAAGTTTCCTTTCAATTTGTTGCGACAATAGCAAATAAAATGCCGCTTAACGGGACTGTGCGTTTTCCCGTTTTAAGGTATAACTTCAAAACGGTTTGAGCTAATGGCGTTTAGTCCAAACCACTGGAAAATGCATGGCAAGACGATGAATTTGGTATAATCATGGGTATAATGGAATGTCAAAATTGGTCAAAAATTTGTGAAGTTATCACAATTTTACCGGATTCGAGTTTTTTGAGTTATGGATGCAAGCAACAAGCCGAGTTCGAGTAAAAGTTGCAGACGTCCCCCACCTATGTAAAAGTTGTAAAGGCTATTTTACGGGTGCTTGCTTTCCTGTGCAACATTTCTATCGTTACATCCAGTCAAACTTGTGGGCCCACACATTTTCCAAATCATACTATTCTGAAGCCTTTTTATCGAAGGGGTTGCTCACTCTAGGAAATTCCTGTACACTCCGGTCAAAAATCCCTAAGAATCCTTAGAAATCCCTCTCCTGGAAATCCTCAGTGGATATCACAGGGAAATCATTTAAAATCCATGGAAATCTGCCTCCGGGATTCTTCTTTTTTTAATCTGAATACCGACAGGCTTTTTTTTTTTTTTCAGTTACGCCACTGCTGTAAAGTGCAAAGAAATCCTTTCAACAAGTGCATAATATTATGAAATCCCGTATATCATAAGGAAATCACTGGAATTCCCTAGAAATCGTAATCTTACTATAAAACCTATTCTCAAGTGAGCAACCCCTCACTCCTTATACTAAGATATGTATTTAAATAAAGCTAGTATTATGCTGAATTTAGTACGTTGTATGTTCAAACACTTCACAAACGCCGAGTTTGGCAAATTTTCGACAAACACGTGCTGGAAAATACTCGCGTTCGTCTTCTTCCGGCCTTTTTACGCTGGTAGTTCATGTCTACCTACCCTACATCATAACCGCAAGTGCTGTCGTCTGCTTCCAGATCCAAATTTGACAACAACGTTTTTTTGCCTCCGATATTTGGAAGGATGTTGTGTTTTCCAACGATGTGGGAGACATTGGCGAGACAAGGAGAGGGATTAACAACCGTCTGAAAGAACACATGGCCGACACTAAGAATAAAGTGCAAGAAAATGACATCGCATTCCATCACACTGAAACCGGACACAATAAAGGGTGGAATAAAACCACCACCCTTCTTAAATCAAACCAAAGTTGGGACCCCCTTCTTCGAGCCCTAGTATCACTCCCTAGCCAGCACTATGAAAAATGTGGCATTCCCCTGGTGAATCTTCAACCCCCTTCATTCCCACGTATCACACACCTATAAACTAATCACGCAGTTCTCACATCGTTGGAAAACGCAACAGCCTTCCAAATATCAGAGGTAAAAAAGTGTTTTCAAATTTGGATCTGGAAGCAGACGACAGCAGTTGTCATGATGATGTAGGTAAACAAGAACTTAACAGCTTAAAAAGGCCGGAAGAAGACGGACGTGAGTATTTTCCAGCATCTGTTCGTCGAAAACTTGCCAAACTCAGTGTTTGTGAAGTGTTTGAACATACAGCGCACTAAATTCAACATAACGTTTTCCCAAGTTCAAAGTGATCATTGCACAGTTTCTTTCAAAGCTAGTATTGTTTGGGATGCAGCAAAAATAGGGCGAGGGCGAGTCCTTTCAAAGTTACTACACAGCCCAGTAGTAAAATCATATTTACCGCTCGCTTCAGCTACAAATGACAGCTGTGCAGAATAGACTAGAACAAAATAAACTAGAAAGTGATATCCATGTTCAAACCAGGGCTAAAAGGCATTAAAAATACGTCTTTTTGACATAAAAAAATGGTATGATATCCGTTGAACAATTTAGGGTTTTTCCAGCCTCGAATTTTCGGTTTTCAAATTTACGTCGTTTTCAAGGAATTCAAGGCCATGTACAAACCCTGCGAATGAATATTTAGCTTACAGGACTTAGCCTTGACATATTAGTAAATTGTAGCTATCTTAGTCAGTTTTTCAGTCACACAGGGAAATTACCCTCAGTTAACCCTCTACGGCATGAATTAACCAGGTATGCCGGTTTTTTTTTTTTTTTTTAAATACATCTGTTACCTTTGTCGATCGTGAGATTCAAACAGGAGATAACGATGCTAACCACTGGGCTGTACTTTACCTCTTTGATCAGAGTTTCGGGGGGGCCTTCACAAAGCATGAGCTGTGTGTTAGCTTAGTTTTTTTTGACCAAGTTGTGGTATGACGTCGACTGGATGGCTAATGAGACAGACATGCGGAAATTGTATGGTCCAAGAGGGAAGGAAAAAAGTCCAAACTTATTTCCAAACTTACTTCCAGTCGTAAGTCCATGTTAACTTGCATGCTATTTCACTGTATGCAAACCTTATTACTATGTTCTCGCTTTAACCCTTTGACTGCTGAATTAATTTTTCATTTCCACAAAAGTAGGGGTAACCTGGACGGGACTCGAACTAGCAACTTGAAGGAGCTCTTTAACTTCAGGCACACGCCTCTACTAGTTCGGCCACGCCTGTTTCTGGAGTCGGCTTGTTAAAGGAACCTAGCATTGTTGTTGTTTCTCCATTGTTGGCCATCTCGTGCATACTTTGGACTCTCTTTTTAGGACTCAAAGCAGATCTTGTGTTTTTGGCGAGTATACTCGTCGCCAGCACTTTAAGGGTTAAGTTGTGCAGTGTATAATAGTGTGGTCCACAAAAAAATCTAAGTCCAAGGAGGTTACAAAATAGTTAAAGACGGAAAGCCAAAGGCTCAACAAGAGTTAAATAAATAACGTAAATAAACCTATTTATGTTGCCTTTTGGACTTGTATGTAAGACTGAAAAGGGGAATCGAACCCACGACCGTGCTTATTTATATGTATAAATGCAATATTAAATGCTGCCTATGGACGTTTCCTTTTAGCTGTGTCAGTATGACTCAGCGGTAGGCCCTCGGCCTTTGGTTTCCAAGATTGTGGGTTCGATTCCCCGCTCAGGTAGTCTGACATATAAGTCCAAAAGGCAAGGTAAATAGGTTTACATCTGTATTTATTTAACTCTTGTTGAGCTTTTGGCTTTCCATCTTTAACGCTTATTTCATGTATAAGTGTTCCATTCGTTTCACTTGGAGTGTGGCGTGGCAAATAAGTGTTCCTTCAGTGGCGACTGGAAAGCGTTTTTTATATGTATAAATGCACGATCTTATTTGTTTATACGTATAAATGCACGTGTTAAATGCTGCATATGGACATTTTATTTGGCCGTGTCAGTATGGCTCAGCGGTTGGACCTCGGCCTTTGGTTTCCAAGGTTGTGGGATCGATTCCCCACTCAGGCAGTCTGACATATTAAGACCAAAAGGCAACGTAAATAGGTTTGCATCTGCATTTGTACAAAATAGGTTGGACTTACACTTTCTTTTGCCATTGCGCGTTTTGTGAACCACAATGTAGCCTAGTAGTGGCACGATAATCAATAATTCAGTAATACTACGACAAAATTATTCGTAGATTATTGTATCGCACTTTTCTGAATTATTGAATTATCGTGCAAACCCAATGCTCAAATTGTCATATCTCAGACACCGTGAAAGCTAGAAACAGAAACGGTTTGTGGCGTTGCATACAAAGTTACAAGGGCTCTTAGTCTCCAACCAAGTGTGCAATACTTGTTGCTAGCCAATTTACCTGATTGGAGAGTTAGTTTAATTCAAATAATTAATACTTAGCACTAAGTAGCAGCACACACAACTGCTAAATTGTTTCTACATGGTGAGTGCCACACAATTCACATTCGTGAAGGTTGCATTGTAGGCTTCAACCAATGGGTTTTTTTTTTAATTAACAAAATTAAAATGGTTATTCCAGCCTCAAAATTGGTTTTATCGAGATGTTATCAATTATCGCGATAATTTAAGAAATTTTATCGGGATAAACAATTCTTGTAGCGTGCCATCCCAGACGTAGCCTATATCCTACTACACAACTTATTACCAAAAACACAATAAAGAGGCTTAGGTAGTAGGTGCACACAGTGATCAGAATGGAAGTTGATTTTAAAGCAACATACCGCCTGCCTTATAACAGCTACGCGTCGATCGCATCCGCGCATTTCTCATAGTCAAGGTCAACTGAGACAGTAGCTTCGTTCCTCGCAGCGAAAAACGCAGCTACTATCTCAGTTGGCATTGCTCCTAATAGACAAGGTACCGTGACTCACAAAAACGCACTTTCACAACGAAGATAGTCTACTAACTGCAAATTTTCAACTACTAACTGTAGTCGTCATCAGGCACCTTAAAGGTAAGTTTGAACTCTGTTTACATTTAGTTTTTCAGTCCAACACACGGTTCGAAGTCGAAACTGCCGCTGTCTGCTATCTTAGTCGATTGGTTCACCCTTGCCCACTGTATCACTCGGGCCGTTCTTTACACGCAATATTTCATTCAACTTCGAGCTTCCCTCGCAAGTGTTTCCCAATCAAGTTTGTAACATTAGAAAATGATGGGCCTTGCACATTCATAAGCGGGATCTGCCTGTTTTCGTGCATCTTAATCGCAATGGATTCAAGGCATCTTAAATGGTTGTCCCATTTCGAGTTCATTTTCTAATATTACAAACCTGATTGAGAAAGACTTGCGAGGGAAAGCTCGAAGTTGAATGGAAGTTTGTGTGTAAAGAACGGCCCGAGTGATACAGGGGGCAAGGGTGAACCAATCGACTGAATATAGCAGACAGCAGCAGTTTCGAATTCGAACCGTGTATTGGACTGAAAAACGAAATGCAAACAGAGTTCAAACTTATCTTTAAGGTGCCTGATGACGACTACACTTAGTAGTTGAAAATATGCAGTTAGTAGACTATCTTCGTTGTGAAAGTGTGCGTTTTTGTGAGTCTCGTGTGACATATTTCAATCGTTGTAGTGTTTCACAGTAAGATGAACAACGGTGTTTTTACAAGGCACCGTGACGCATTAATTATGTCGTCACAAACCGGAATGATTCTCGTGTTTTAAAATTACAATTTATAATTTTCTAGCTAGCGTCTTATAGTTTTGTTTCGGCAATCTATTGGAATAATTAATTTTAATTTGTACCGTATTAATCTTTTAGATTTTTGATTTCATGGTAATTATTAGAAAATTAGTACATGTACACACAGAGATGAAACGTCATGATTATTGTAAGCGCGCAATGCATCATATACTGCGGGACGCAGTAAATAAAGTTAACAGTTATTCAACAGAAAATCTCCTAGACGCCACATTTTAAAGCGGATTTTTTGCAAGGGAAAGACTAACGGTATAAATAGGCCTTTGGGTCCGTACTTGATGTGGATGATCGAGAAAATGATGCTGGGAGGTATATCCCTTTAAACCTGCACGCCTACTGCACTCGGGAGAGTAGTGTTACGAATGTTCTAATTTGAAATGAAATTATCAAAAACACAGCTGACTGGATTAGGAAGCTCCCTACATTTTGACCTGGCAGTTTTTAAGTGACCTAAATCCCGATTTCGTTTCTTTTTTCTGACAGATTTGTCGCGGAGAGCTGCCCTAAAATTACTATTCTCAAGTAATGTCATCAGCAGGAAAGTAAGAAACCTGAATGAGTGAATGACTATTATTAAAAAAAAAACCTAATAGGCTACGGCTTGTGCACATGAAACAAGAATCCAGAAAATACATTTATGCGGGATCCTGTCAATAATAAGATTATCAATCCTACACAGCTTGAAAAAATAAACTTAATTACTTATGCCATTATATTTCGAGCTGTGATTTTTGCTTAGAAAATAATTATGTAATGCACTCTAAAGCTAAACTAAACCAGCAGAAAAACCGGTTGAACTACTGAAATCTCCCCTCAGGACACTAAAATGGTGTAATGAAGGTCAAGATCAACTATCTGTGTAAAAGTGTCATCAATAATACAATGATAAGAAACGTTGCCTTCAGTTTCAACAAAATAAAGGTACCCAAGCGTGGAAAATCGTCTGTTATGTGGATATAGGGACGGTCAAGGACGGAGGGACACATGACTTGGTGACTACTATGTACTTATGGGATGCCATGGAACATTTTTCCTATATATGCAGTTACCTACATTAAGGATGCAGAATTCAAATGTGCAATGCATGGTCTTATTTCACTTCAAGGCACACATCGTCTTGTCTGCTTGATGGCTTTCATGTTAGTCCAGTCAAATTATGCCAAAATATAGCTCAACCTAGAACCAAGGGTAATATGGATTTTGGGTAATCCATATTACCCTTGCTAGAACTAATTACAACAGAATTGAGACCACTGATTCTGGACGGAAAAAATACGCTAAACACGATGGAATAAAGTCTACCACTGTCAGTCCACTAATTCAATATTTTTTTGACGTCTTTATGACGTAATTTGGACGTATGGGAGTACTATGGGCTTAATATGGGTCCGAGGACTTTAATAGTCCCCATTACTTTTGAAGCCCTTTACATAAGCTAAAGAATGGCGCAAACCCTATCCTTCTATCTACAATAGGTAAAAGGTTACGTGCTCTAGAGTTTTGACGTATTTTCCATTTTTTGTACATGTGGCTTCACTGCAGGGCAAGGACGGGTCTGACAGCATTAACACTCCCTATGTCTTTTGAAGACCATTATATGCGCTATAAAATGGCACAAACCCTACCCCTCTATCTGCAATAGTAAAAAAGTTACGTCACAATGAGTGACGCCATCTTTGTGACGTATTGTAGGGTAGGCTTCACTGCGATGCAATCAACGTCTGTAACTCCTTAATCATCAACAAATCGAAAGCATAATGTTCAATGAAAATTGTCAGCACACAATTCTGGATTGGAAATGTGATACACAAGTTTTACGTAAAAACAACCCTTGACCTCAAAAATCGTATTTTAACAATATTACACTTAATTTGCATACGCTACTTGTTTATAATTAGTGATTTTCGATTCAAAGTGCTCCAACCAGCTGTCTAATAACCTTATATAGACAAACTTAGGCTCTTTGGAAAGATTGTGATGTATACTCTTCATCAAAGTTTATCAAAATTCTTTAGCTGCAATACGGGCTGTCCTACACCTGTTTAAAGATGATGTGGTAATGAAAAGTGTATGGTAACACTCGAAATCAAAGTGATGAGCTCTCTAGTATGCCTAGATAGACAAACTTAGGTTCTTTAGAAACGTTGTGATGTATTCTTTCCATCAATGCTAGTCAAAGCTATTTAGCTGCAATAAGAGCTGTCCCACGCCTGTTTAAAGACGATGTGGTAATTGAAATGTGGGGAAAGCGTATGGTAATATTCGAATTCTAAGTGCTCTGATGAGCTCTCTAATAAGCAAGCCTAGAAAGACATAGTTAAGCTCAATGGAAAGGTTGTGATGTATTCTTTCCATCAATGCTAATCAAATTTATTTCAGCTGCAACAGGGGCTGTCCTATGCCTACTTAAAAAGATCTGGTAATGAAATTGCGGCAGAAGCATATGGTAATATTTGAATTCAACGTGCTCTGATGAGCTGTCTATAAGCCTAAATAGACATACTTAGTCTTTTTAGAAAGGTTGTGATTTATTTTTGACGTCAATGGTACTCAAAATTATACAGCTGTAATAAGGGCTGTTCTATGGCTGTTTAAAGATGATGTGGTAATGTAATTGTGGGGAAAGAAGATGGTAATATTCCAATTCAAAGTGCTCTGATGGGTTCTCTAACAAGCCTAGATAAACATACTTGCGCTGTTTGGAAATGTATTCTTTCGAAGAGGGGTTTAACTCCTAACAAAGTCTGAATTTAATGATAAATTCTTAAACAGTAAAATGAGCATGCATCAGAAGTGGGTGGCAATGTCTCTGGTTAATTTAGAAAGCTAACTGGTGAACTTACGAATGCAAATTTCGTTTAGAGTTTCTCCAGGTTTTCCTTCATAAAGTTTGGCCACGGCTTCTCTCCTGCTGACATATATGTCTTCGTTTGTGCTGTCTTGTTTACTGAAGACTGATGCTTCAGAAAGTCAACACTTTTGAGCATCTTTAACATCTCACCCTTCCCAACTGAAAACACCTTGGACTTTGTGTTGCAACCTAGAAAGGCACGAGCGAAAAGAATAGTTTCTGTGACATGTTCTCCGAGTTGTTGTGTAATGGCTTTAATATCATATTTGAATGTGTCCTTTGAATTCATCTTCGGTTCTGGGCAGAGGTAGATGTTGCAGCTAGGATTGACAACAGCGTAAAAGACGCAGGTCTGTGTTTCTCCACCCATAATATTGTCCTAATATTGCCAGCTGATAGGATAGCTTTCTTAACAATGAGCAAGTCAGCATCACCAGGTGCCTGACCTACCTTGCATCCATTGTCTGTTAGGACTTTCGACAAGATGGAAAGAATACATCACAACCTTACGAAAGAGCCTAAGTATGTCTAGGCTTATTAGAGAGCTCATCACATCACTTTGAATTCGAATATAACCATATGTTTTCACTGTAATTCCATTACCACATTGCATAGGACAGCCCCTATTGCAGCTAAATAATTTTGATTTGCATTGATGAAAAGAATACATCACAACCTTTCCAAAGAGTCTAAGTAAGTCTATCTAGGTTTATTAGGGAGTTCATCAGAGCACTTTGAATTCGAATGTTACCATAAGCTTTCGCCGCAATTCCATTACCACATCATCTCTAAACAGGAGTTGGACAACCCTTATTGCAACTAAACAATTTTGATTAGCATTGATGGAAAGTATACATCACAACCTTTCCAAAGAGTGTAAGTATGTTTATCTAGAGTTATTAGACAGCTCGTTGGAGCACTTTGAATCGAAAATCCTAACTTATGAATAAGTAGCGTTGCACATTAAGTGTAATATTCTTAAAATACGATTTTTGAGGTCAAGAGTTGTTTTTGCGTAAAACTTGAGTATCATATTTCCAATCCAGAATTGTGTGCTGAAAATTTTCATTGAACATAATGCTTTCGATTTGTTGATGGTTAAGGAGTTACAGACGTTGATTGCATCATAGTGAAGCGTACCCTACAATACGTCATAAAGATGGCGTCATTCATTATGACATACCTTTTTTACTATTGCAGATAGAGGAGTTGGGTTTGTGCCATTTTATAGCTCATATAATGGTCTTCAAAAGACATAGGGAGTGTTAATGCTGTCAGACCCGTCCTTGCCCTGCAGTGAAGCCACACGTACAAAACACGACAAAAAATGGAAAATACGTCAAAACTCTAGAGCACGTAACTTTTAACCTATTGTAGATAGGGTTTGCGCCATTCTTTAGCTTATGTAAAGGGCTTCAAAAGTAATGGGTACTATTAAAGTTCTCAGACCCATATTAAGCCCATAGTACTCCCATACGTCCAAAATACGTCAAAAAAATAATGAATTAGCGGTCTGACAGTGGTAGACTTTATTCCATCGTGTTTAGCGCTTTTTTTTCTGTTCAGAATCAGTTGGCCTCAATTCTGTTGCAATTAGTTCTAGGTACAACACTAATTTGACAGGACTATGTCCCACACGCCGTTTGCAACGTCGTCAATCAGTGGTCATCGTGGCCAAGCTCAAGTCTCTGAAGAAGCTGGTATCGTAGTGGTATGCACAGGGTAGTGAGAGAGACTATTACCATGCAACTTCAGTGGCTTTGGAATCTGATCTGGCCTGTTTTAGACATTATACAGCTCCTCCTGTTGTGATTGGAAGTTTCTGTTTCCCATGCCCAGATTTGCCTCTCCCCCCTCCCCCCTCCTACACTTCTTTCTCTTTCAAATCTTGACCAGTTAAGATTCAAAAATTGAGCTGGTACGTCAGTACCGTTATTACTTGGCGGTGGAAGATTTAAGGCTCCAAGACTTATTTTTAAAAAAAGTACTGGCCTATACGTTCTTTGTTGCAAAATACGATTACTCCTCGGGATAAAGAAGTTTTCAGAAGGTATAGGATACTTGCTCTTATAAGAAATTATTTAATAAAAAAGGAAAAAAAATGGGAAAACGTAAACAAAACTTGGACAGAGCTCAGTACAGTAAACACTTCTAAAGAAAGATAGCCTACCACAACTCGATGTTACTCCAACCGCATCCAAAGAAAACTAAGTTTAAATTTAACACACAATTAAGCGTTTAATAAACATCAGTCAAAATATCAACGTGTATTATCGTCCTGCATTGCAGTGCGTATTAGACTACACAATCTAATTACCATGCACACAGTGATGGCACTAAGGGTGGGCCAGGGTGGACCATGATCCCCCCCAAATATTTCATGACCTCCCCCACCACACAATCAGGTCACCACCAGATATAAAAAAAATGTACGGGCTAAACTTGATATCAAATGCATAAACTAAGCTTTCATTTCTTAAATTTATTTTATTTATTTATTTTTGTACCACTTTACAATTTATGGGGAGTATTTTACAAAAAAATCGGACTGTATTGAAGCTTACGTTTAAGCTTCAAGTTTAAGTTGAATTAAACGGAATAAAAGTGCCTAACACGGCATGAAAATAAAGTCCCTGGCCCACTACGTTTCCAGATGTGCCCTCTGCCCCCCACTCCCAAACAATTCAAGTCCTGACGTTGTCACTGCGCGCGTGCACACACCCGGGTAGGAGGGAGAAATTGCCCCTCTTAGAAAAATGTTCTTTATGTTTTTAGAAAAATTAAAAAAAGAAGTATATACCATGCATACCTTTTGATGCCATCCAATTCAGCTCTGTATGACCTAAATAGTGTGCTTTAAAAATATCTACTCCCCAAAACTGATTGTGCCCTTTTACCAAAAATATGCTCCATCCTGCCCCCTAGAGGAGGTCGTGTGGTACACACTTCTGAGCATACATGCTTTTCAAGTTGCACTAAACGCTTCTTTTAAGTTAAACAAGTGAACTTTTCTTAACCTAGGCTTCCTAATAAATTATTACAAGCAGTTAGTGTTCCCCAATTTTTGTTTGTCCTAAAATTGTCCTGTACGGTTTTGATGTTTGTATTTTACGTAGCCTACATACAACTCTTTGTATTAAACAGCATTTATTTACAATAGAACTTCCTCACTTTTCAAATTTATTTTACTGCCTTCGCCTACTCATTCTGTTTGATTTTAAAAAGGCCTTTGAATGAGTGGTCCACAGTAAACTACGGTTTAAACTAATTTTTTACGGTTTCCAAGGAAACTTTTTGGCGTTGAGTGAATGTGGAAGGACTGAACTGTAATCAGTCTAGAAAATTCTGAGAAAGAAATAGTCGTTAGTACGGGTAGCCCAGAGAACAGTTTTGGGTCCCTTCTGTTTCTTTTCCTGAATGGCTGAATAAGTACATACAATACCGCAAATCTGTAAATTTGCAGATGACCTTAAAGCGAATTCTACTGTTACATCATTTAACTCAAGACTGTAGTCTCCTTCAGGACGAGATAAAGACTATGAAAGGAATTGGCAAATTCCACTAGGGCCTAGTGTTGGGCAGTAAACTGGTTCTCATGGGTGTACCAGGTATCAAAATTACTGGTCTCTTGGGCAGACACTTGGCAGCTTCCAATAGCTCCTAGTAAATGTAGTATTTTCCATATTGGTCGCTCGAATGAATGCTACGACTATTTCCTTTTTCCTGGACACAGTTCACCTAAAACTAGGCTTGTTAAAGACTCGGGAATCTGGTTGTCGAGTGATCTTAAATCTGGACCTCACTGTAGGCACATTGTCCGGATTGCTCGTCAAAGAGCTGCTATTTTAAGAATTGTTTTCACTTCTGGAGACACGAACCCCTTAATCTGGACATTCAAAGTGTTTGTCAGGCCATTGCTCGAGTATGCAACCCCTGTTTGGTCCCCACACCACCTCGGTGATATTGATGCCATTGAATCGGTTCAAAGACACTTTACAAAATACCTTAGGCTATTGGTCTCCGCGACAAGTCATATGATGAGAGGCTTCGTATTTAAATCTTGAGTCACTTGAATTGTGTCGGCTAAAAGCTGACATATATCTTACTTTTTCTCTTCTCCATGGCCTCGTGGACTTCGATTATTCTATTTTCTGTGAAATTCAGTAGTAGTGAAAACAGAAGAACCCGAGGCCACTCTTTAATGCTGACGGTAAATAAAATTAACACCAATTGTCGGAAATTTTTCTTTGCAAACCGTGTGGTTAAACCTTGGAACAGTCTAACGAGGCTGCTTGCGCTTCCAACTTAACATCTTTTAGACGTAACCTTCGTAAGTGTGATCTTTCGAAGTTTTTGCCTAGATTTTAATTTTAGTGCATTTTTGTACTTTTAATGACGTTTCACTTAATCTTTTCTTTTTTATTATATTGATGCTGGTCTTGTGACCAAATTTTCACCGTTTTTTGCATATAGTGTACCTGCCTTTCCTGTTTGTCCTTGCCTACATGACTGGCGATACCATCGGGGACCTTATGGTCCCTGGCAGGTCTAACCTTGGTGGTAATAGTCATGCCCCTTTCCTTTCTTCCTTCCTTCCATTCCCGGCACTGTTTATTTAAATTCTTGTGTTTTTTTTTTTCTTTTAAAATTCAGGCTGGATGTTGGTGGCATCTGTGCCCTTTCCAGTCCTGTTGCACATTTTGTAACAAACTAGTTATTTATTTATTACAACCCTAAATACCCATATTGTTTTAATATGAAAAAGGCACTAAAATTATAACAATAGTTTATTTAGTCCTTGTATTGTCGGGCTCCAAGCAGTGAAACAATTGTTAAAGATCAACAATGGTAAAATTGGAATTCAAAACAATGCACAAAAGTGAAGCCAAATTTGCATATCTAGACACACCCCAAGTTAGGCAACAATCATCACAACAAACATCGCATCAAATCAATTGTCGAGGTTGTAAACCATTGTAACCAGTGTCTTGTCTTATATCTTGAAGCATAGTTGGGCACATTTCAGGTACTTGGGGAAAAATAATAATCCGGTACAAAAGCTTAAATTGTGTTGAAATCAAGAGCAATGACCCACCTGACAAAAATTAACTCGTGTAGGAATGCCAGCTAAGCTGCTTTCAATGCAAAATCTGACCCTCAATAACGTTGAAAATGTGTAACTAGCTAGTTAGCTAATTCTAGTCCGCTCATTCCCATGTTAATTTCCACAGGGCGATTATTAATCGATACCGAGATAACGGGAAGGCTTCCAGCTATGAAATTGGACGAATGGCTGCAGTACGATACGAACTGCGTACCTTTTATGGTTTGGAGCCTAGGGGCGTAACGAGGATGGCGTGGGATGGCGCGTAAATACGAAAATATTGTTATAACCATTGTTAGTATTGTCGGCATCGTCTCTCATTGGACAGCCAAAGTTCGGACAATGACAACGTGTATACTGACGTGCGTGACTAGACACACACTAGTGTTGCACGATGCCAAAGAAATTGTATTCACGTCCGATTCACGATAAATAAACCAACTCTAAAAACAAAGCAAAATAAATAAAGCCAAAAACTGGTGAAGAGGCCACCAAGTTGAAAGTGGTTCGGCCCTTCAAAGGAGTGATATCAACACACCAAAACTAACGAAATAAAACAAATTACAACAAAGTTAAAACCAAACAAAAAAACCTATAAAGAGGTGACCAAGTTGAGAATGGTTTTGCCTATAGGCCAAAAAGTAGTAGCAAATTGTTGAAAACCAATTTCTTGTTGACGTGCCACTTTATTACACATCTGCACGGTAGTGGAGTTGAGTCTAATACACAATTTAAAAAAAAAGGACTGATATCACATCAAAAACCAAAACTGGTAAAAGGGGCGACCAAGTACCGAATAGTTCGGCCCTTCAAAGGAGTGATATCAACACACCAAAACATTCGCCAACTTAATCGCACCGAATAATACTTTGGAAGTTAAATGATAACTTGAACATTGCTACCGAAAGTAGTATTGTTCTAGTTTTCATTTAACATTCGAACTATTAAGCGGTGCGATCAACTTGGCGAATGTTTTGGTGTGTTGATATCACTCCTTTGAAGGGCCGAACCATTCGGAACTTGGCGGCCCCTTTTACCAGTTTTGGTTTTTAATATGATTGATGCTACATCCAACATTTGTATTTGCATTTCTACTTGGATAGCATGTTAACTACAAATTTTAAAAGATGGTTTTTCTTTTATCAAATATGCTCGTGAAACAGCTTAATTCAGGGAGAAAAAAACCAATAAATCGTTTTAAATAAAACTATATCAACTAAACACATTTTTCAATCAAATTTGTTTATTTAAAAATTGGATGTTGGCACCACAGCACTAAAATACCAGATAGGCCTACCGCCTCAATTAAAAGTACCATAGAAAACCGAGTACCGGGGTACTACGCTTGGTAACGGCACCAGCTGAAAGATTTCTGGTACCGCCCAACACCAATAGGGCCTATCATATGAAAAATGCATGACATTTCAGGTTGGGAAAGACAAATACCAGTCCATTGGTAAGACAAAACTTCATTCAACTGAATCCGTAAAGGATCTCGGAATATCGCTCCAGTGACCAGTCGAAAATCTTCCACTCACTGCACCCTTACAACTGTGAAAGCAGACTGCTAATAGGCCGACGTGCTTCGCAGGGGTGAAGAAAATTCTAACTGGACAAAATTTCCCACAAAATTTTTCTACAGATTTTTCAAATTTACACAGCCTTTCACTATGCAGGCAACCCATTTTTCATTGAATTTCCACGGTTCTCCGAAATTTCCCGCGAACCTCGTTCTAGCATTCTGACATATTCTGCACCCCTGGTGCTTCGTTATTTAAGTTTTGGGAACCTAGCTGCATATATGTGGGCATAGCCTATAAGGTTTTGTTCGCCCGATACTTGAATATGCGAGCCAGGTCTGGTCCCAACACTTATTGGTGGACAATGATCGGGTTGAATCGGTTCAAAGACGGTTCACAAAGAACTGGCCAGAAATGCGAAAACTACATTATAACCCTCTTATAAAATTGATTTCCTCGAACTTCCGCAGGCTAAAAAACGATCATATCCTGGCTTTTAAAATGTTGTACAGAATGTTACAACTTGACATACCATTTTTTTTGAAATTTGCAATCCATCATATACCAGAGGGTACTCTAGAAATTGGTAATTCCAAAAGTCAAATTAAATTGAAGAACATACTTCTTTTTTCAGTGATGCAATTTTGTCATCATGTTGTGTCTCAAATGTAGGCTGTTAACCTAGTAATACCTAACCCAAGTGCCAGCATGGCTTGGGCAACGCTAGCTGAGCTGGCACATTGACAAAGCATTTTCTGTTCGTTTCACCATGGCTTCCACCAAGCCATAAAATATTAAATTTTATTGGGCAAGCTACTCAATTAAAGCGGTGTGGTTGAGAGACAACCTAGGCTAAACTTTTCTCATTTAGCCAGATTTATCTTACATTATTAACTTTGTAAATAGCGTGTGTCGGGGCGGGCTTTAATAATAATAATAACTCAATTTATTTCTCACTACTAGTGGTAAAAGGGCAATAAAAGGGTCTTGAATTGATAGCCGACAGCTCGCCCATTTGCCATAAGACGGGCTAGTAAATATCAAGTACAGAACTACAGCAACAAAACGAAGGGTTTCACACATTGTACATCCAAGTCTCCTAAAGGAGAACTCCGAAGCCACCAAGCCAGCCTCCTTGCTCAGCAAATTCCAAGCTGGTATTATCCTAACGCAAAATAATAATTTAAACAAAACCAATTACTTTTTATAATTGTCCTATTTATTATCAACGAAGCTTTTCTTTGAAGGGGTATGCGGATGTTTTACATATGTTTGGTAAATATCTAGACATATAATACACGTAGTTGGGATGAGATGCACGCAGCAAACTCTATCATGCACTAAAACGAAACAGGACGAGGGATGTGAACGAATGTGCCCTGTAACAACCAGTAACAAACGAAATATTGTGTAAAATCCTAGTTTTACGGTACTGTACGCTATAAATACATCAGGATAGGTTAGGCGGATGGCCTAGTGATAATGTACAGTATGGTTAATATACTAGCCTACTTACGCATTGATGAGGTGTCATCGTCCTCTTCGCTACACCGTGCCTGGCTTACGGTAATTGTAGCCCGTACAAGAAGCAAGAGACTGTTCAGTTACAAGTCGTTTCAGGACACACGCTCGGGGGGGGGGGGGGGGGGGG
>JAHWFP010212909.1:103651-129929 GCA_023313725.1 Lithobius niger
CAACATCGCAAGAATCTTTTTTACTAGGCAATAGTAAAAGGCGTCAATTTTCCGGCACATGCGTCAACAGGAGTTGAGCCAGGAGACGAGATACGTGATTTCTATCCCAGTCAGCCTTGACTTGAAGAAGCCATTTCCTTCCCATGTCAAGATCGCTCATACCTGGACCAATTGTAGCACCTCTTTGTTAGATTGAAATGTACACAACGGGAGATATTCCAGAAAATAGTTACGACCAGTCGTTCCATAATAAGCCGCACGGGGCCCAGAATGACAGATAGAAACTGTGTTAATATTATTATAGACACTCAATCGAGCCCTGCAGTCTTACCTTTATATCGCTTCTGTGAGAACAAATTACAAACGGTCGTAATGGGGAAAGAAGAAGGAATTAAAAGACCTAACTTCAGGAGCAGCCACAGAGGGATGTATATACTGTGTAGCCACCTAAACAAAAAAAAAAAACATCCTGCCGTGGTGGCGAAAGTCAAGCAATGAGCGAATGAATTATGCGTCCATTGCTCTACCTAAGGGTGCCTTCAAAAATGAACCTGGTTGGGTTTTACAAAATGGCACGAATTGGTAGCCTTTTAAACCTGAATGTGTCACACGGATTGCTTATTCACGTGACAGCAATTGACACACCAGATATTCACCAACGGCACACAACACATTAAAATGATAATAAATGCAACGCCAGCCTCCTCCCCCCACCCCTCTTAGTTTCCCTCTTTTGCAATTGGTAGATAGCCAAGTCGTTTGCGCTGTTTAACTCCCTAAACGTAACAAACCTTTTCTACGAGACTACTACCTGGGGCGTAATTTGGGTGCTATATGTACAGGCAACCGTCTATGATCAAGTCGGATCAGAGGTTTAGATGTGAAAGCTCTCACAATCCACATGGTTGGTACCTGCAACAGTGAGCTTCGTCATAACCCAAGTAATACGGATCAATTTTCTAGGCACCCCAGGATTATGAGTAACCTCGGAATTATAGAGTTTAACTCAAGTGCCTTGCTTTTTGGTGATGGAAGACTGGAATCCAGCTGTTGGCACGAATTGCTACAGAAATTTGAATTATACGTTTCAGGAAAATTGGTGTGGAAATCAAAAATTCCACCTTGATGTAGATTGGAGTCTTTTACTTGAGTGACATTTCAGGCTCAACATCTTAGCTTGACCAGCACACATCACAAAGGGATGCGAAGTATCTGCCTCTGGCCAAAGCCGCCAATTCACCCTGTCACGCTGCTGTCACCAGCAAGAACACCGCTTTCATTGTAACAGATTCGAATTATGCATGGCGCAGGGGCTCAAACCGAGGACTTGACAAGTAATGTAGCACTTTCGGCAGGTCTCATTGCTAAAAAAGTTTTCTTGTTCGTGGTCATAGTACTATAAAAAACTGTACCAGCTTAGAAGTCACTGTGTTCGGTAGTATTGCCTTCTTACCTTCCAGTGAAAGCACCGTAGTGATGGCTGTCCTGTACCCCTTAATGGCTATTGCGGACAGGCCGGCCTGCAAAAGTACCTCTAAAAAACTCCACACATTCTGCACAGAGGGGGTTGCACTGGTCTACCTGCCTTTTCGTGTACCAATCGTGCCAGCCCCTCCAGTTTCACTCGTCCATGTCGACTCTTTGAGGCAGCTCAAAACACTTGCTGCGACCTCACTTGAGAGCCCTTGTTTATGCAGCACCGACCTTTAGCCACCCGTGAAGGTGTAGCGCCCTCATGTTCTGGTGTTGTACTGACCCCTTTTTCTGTGTTAGCACTGACCGCCACAGAGGTAGTTCCACTGGTTCGTCCTTGGTCGCCACTCCCAGGTCCACGAACCATGGGGCGTTCTGAGTGAAATGCCTCCAAGATGAACCTCCCCTCAGCCTGCCTGATCTTGTTCAGGGCTGTCTGTACGAGGTAGAATGGAGAAAAAGGTAGGTATTCATCCCAGACCAATCAGCCCTGAGGCTGTCCAATCCTCAAAGCATGGTCACCCAGATATGGAGAGAATAGTGGCAGCTGTCTGTTTTTCCATGTGGCAAACAGGTCCACCACGGGGTCACCCATTTCTCTAACAATATTTTGCACGCTTCCGGATGCAGGTGCCACTCCGTTGCCGGAATCAGGTTCCCTCTCGAAAGTTCGTCGACCAGCACATTGAGTCTTCCCGAAATGTGTATGGGTATAAGGTTATGAAGTAAAAAACACCAAAATTCAGAATGTATACAGAAGGAACAAGCAAGGTGTTGAATGAGAACGTTAGCCTTGACGTTTCGTCGAATCACATCTGATTCATTTTCAAGAGGAACCCTTAACTAAAGAAACATGTAGCCACAAATCAGGCTTGAGGGAAGCCAGGAGTCAAGCCTAGAGTACATTTAAAAATATAAAATTTAGAAAAAAAAACATAGAAATTGTGGACCTGTCCGATTTCCCCACTAAAGGCCACCACGGACACAGCGGTCAACGAGAATGCTTACGGTGTATGTAGCAACGCGCACTTGGCCGCAGCTGCCAGCTTGTCGCCTCGGCCACTGGGATCTCGGGCGGCGTGCAGGCGGCCACAGAGCGACCGTACTTGCTCCAGGTTCATTTATCACCACGTTATCGAGAATTATCAATGAAAAACGGACGTGGCCGCGCGGGCAGCTTTAGGCCTGTGCCAGGAAACTGGTTACACCTTTGTCCCTCTGCTTTTAATTGTTATGACTGTGTCCCAGTTCCATCTGGGCTAATACATATTTTTTTCAAAATTTTAGATTTTTAAATGTACTCTTGGCTTGACTCCTGGCTTCCCTCAAGCCTGATTTGTGTTTACATGTTTCTTTAGTTAAGGGTTCCTCTAGAAAATGAATTAGATGCGATTAGTCGAGGCTAACGTTCTCACTCAACACCTTGTTGGCACCTTCTGCACATTATGGGTATAAGGTTGACATTCAATTCCATGCAGAGCCTGATCTCCTTCCCAGCTCCCTGGTGCAACACGGAGGACCATAAACCCCCCCCCTTATGCATGAAATTGCCGATGTATTGTCTGATAAGACTGACACTGTCGAGTCCTCAACCGAGCCCCCCCAGTGTAGCAATGCCAGAAGGATCGCTTGCAGCTCCAGTACATTTATGTGCAGCAGTTTCTCCGCTGGTGACCACACCCTGGCTAACTGTTCTTCTCCAAGTGTCGCTCGCCATTTCCCCAAAGAGGCGTCTGTCACGAGAAACCAGTTTGCCGCCGGGAAGTGAATTGGTACCCGTTGCTCCAGGTGGTCCCTCACTGTCCACCACGTTGTTCCTCCACTGGTGCACACAACAATGATACACTGTCATCCCAACTCAGCCTCGGGAACCACCATACTTTTCTGTGGCAGTGCAAAGGTCTTGTTCTCCACAACCCTAGAGGTACCAGGGCTGCACAAGAATTCATCTGTTTGATCACTCATGAAAGTTCTGGAGCAGACATCGTGTTCCTGACCAGAAGATCCCTCGCCACCAACATCAGCTGAGACACCTGTGTCTTGACGGTCGCACTGTAAAATCTGTCATATTGAAGCGTGCTCCCAGGAATTCGAACCTCTGATTTGTTTCGTGTCTCATTACTTGCGGTTCACTCCCAGTTCTAAGTATTGCAGAAGTGATGTGCACCTCCACGTGTTCTCTGTCATGCAGGTATGCGAATGCTCAAACTCCCCAGAGATGAAGGCTGCTGATAACTGGTCTCATCACCAGTGTAAACATGTGGTGTGCTGTGTGGAGTCCGAAAGGTAGAACCACGAACTAGTACACTTTCAGTATCTTCCTAAACGACCGAACAGAGCGAACAGAACGCACCACTGTTACAGAAAGTTTGGCTCCAAACCGGACGTCGCGCGTGCGCAATGATATTGCATCAGCCGTTCAGTACCTTCCGAAACTGCAATCACGGCTCAGCAAAATCAACAAGCTCAACAGCGCACTCGTTACGCCGTAACTTTAAGGTGACCAGACGTGGCTAATTGATTGGAGCAGGCTAGGCTAATGGATGTAACTAGGCGCGAGCAATGCTAAACTGCAAACCATCTCGGGGAGGTGGTTTGGAGTGTTGCCAGTGGTGGAGCTTTTGAGCATGCGTGAGGAACCGGAAACAGATTCATCGCTGACGATGGTTGACGTAAGCAATAAATACGGATGCAAACCTATTTACGTTGCCTTTTGGACTTAAATGTCAGACTGCCTGAGTGGGGAATCGAACCCATGACCTTTGAAACCAAAGGCCGGAGTCCTACCACTCAGCCATACTGATATGGCCAAAAGGAAACGTCCATAGGAAGCATTAAACATGCATACATATACATATAATCATACACTTTCCAATCAGCACTGGTGGGATGCTTGTCTGCGCATCACACACCAAGTGAACAGAAAGTAACACACTTAAAGCGTGAAAAAGGTTATAAAAGGGACAGTATGGCCATGTCAGTATGGCTGAGTGGTAGGATTACGGCCTTTGGTTTCAAAGGTCGTGGGTTCGATTCCCCACTCAGGCAGTCTGACATTTAAGTCCAAAAGGCAACGTAATTGGTTTGCATCCGTATTTATTTAACAGTTTTTGAGCCCAATTGGCTTTCTGTCCCGTTTATGACGTAAGCAAGCCACAGCAACACGGTTATAGTAGGGAATGAGCTGAACTGTCACCAACAGTGGTGCGTTTGATTCATTCTGTTCGGTGCTTTAGGAAGGTACTGTTTCACTTGGTACACTAGGCAGAACAAATGATAAACCGAAGGGTGAAGAGGAACATAGAGGTACGCATCCTCTGGGTCGATGGAAGTGGTGTCTTTCTGGGCCATACTGCCTCCCTAATCGACGCCGTTTCCATCTTGAAATGGTCGTTCCTGATACACTCCTTTAGTGTCCGTAGGTTGATATTAGGTGATGGCTCCCGCCATTTTGGGTATGACCCGAGCTGGGCTAAAGAATCCTGGGGAGTCTCGTGGTGCCTCTTAGATCGTCCCTTTTTCCAGGAGAGCATGTATCTCCGTCACGTACTGCAGTGACTCTGTTCTGTTGATCAGTCAATCTGGTGGGCCCCCCGCTACTGTAGATGTTCACACGAACATTGGGGTATAACTGAATTGGACGATGCTTAAGATAAAACTGTCGTCCGTTATTTCCCCCTGCACCACTCCCCCCCCCACACAAGGCCACGAAGGGGGAAGGGAGGGGGTGGATACTGCTGTTGCCATGTCGGTTCCTGGGTTGCCTCCTGCCCCCGCGATTCCTTGGGAACGACCCTCGGCCCCCTTGTCCCTTAGATCTGTCTTGAGGTAACCTAGGTGTTTGGTAGGGCTTACTGGGCCCTAAAGTTTCATTACTCACGGGTGTACCCTGAGCACTGTCTAGGAAGGACCGCTGTGAACCAATTCCCCTGTTGAAGCCACTTCCCCTCACCTTGAGAGGTGGGGGAGGGGGGGATGCGTTGTCTTTTTCTTGTCCCTGACCTCTAGAGCAATTGTCAGAAGCTGGCCGTTGAATAGATACGTTGACTTTTCAGGAGAAAACGTAAGTTTTTCAACGTGTCCTTACAAATTCCATCATCAGCATTAGGCATGTATCATGCCTGCTTAGCACTGAGTTAAACAGGGTCCGAGTTCCCCAACTGATTGCATAGGAGTGGAACTCGGAGGCTTTCCTCATCTACTTGACTGCGTCCTTCACATCCTTGATGTCTTTCATGTCCTGGGGAGCTGCCAGGAAAGACCTGAGTTCAGCAGTGGCTGCCGAATACGTAAGATCAGCCGTCGACAGAGTACGTAGGCTGGGTCATATCACTTTTTCTTCGTATGGCCCCGTCGCCACTTTGATCACTTGTGGTTTCAGTATCGACAAGTCCATTTCCATCCTGCTGTCCAGAGGAACGTACTCAGTTTCGTTGAGTGTCCTGTATTGGCGTACTTTCGGAGGATCTGCATTCCTGAAAGTGAAGAAAAAACCCCCGTTACTGAGGTCAGGGGGAGGAGGGGACCCAATGCCAAAAGTTGTCCCGTACAGTTCTGTAACCAGGAGCTGGCGGTAAAGCACCTGCATTTGGGGGAGGTTTAGTGGCACTTTTTAGGTAGGGTCCTTATTGGCAAAAGAATACGCTGGTGGTTCAACCGCTTTCAGTCCCGGTGGCATCACACTTCCGGCAGCGATCCATACACTTGTCCACCATCCACTTCCATTCAATAGCTTTCTGTGCCTCTTCTGGGGACTCCGATGTGCCTGACCTGTCGTCCGCTTTCAGTACTTCCATGTCCACAGGTTGCAGCATCACTGTCTGTGTTGTACAGCCCACCTGTTCTCCCTTGTCGCCCAATCCCACTCTCCTAGGCCCAGATAGAGGTTCGGTGGAGTTGTATTGGCGTCGTTACCAGCCAGTTTGCCACTGGTAGGCATACTGCCATCCCCACTGAGCACTATTGTACGACGGTCAACTTTGACCCCATCCCGTCGGCAGACTCCAATCTTGCCACTGGGCCTCCGCACCGGCCCACTGCTGCGACTGGTTGCCCTGTTCTTGTGCCGAATGGCCCCAGTCGCCCCGACTTCTGGCCGGACACTCCCACTCCGCTGAGCAACTGACCTGTGCTTCCCCCCCCCCCCTGGGTTCGGGGGGGGGGGTTAGGGACCGGATTGTCCAATGACGACTGGGTGGCGGCACCAGTCGCTCCCATCTCTTGGGGGACGACTCGTCAACGTCTACAACTTATCTTTAAGTAATCGGCAGTCCCCTCGTGGCGAAGTAGCCAACAGCGAGTATGATTCATCCGACTCGTCTGGGTCCCCGCAGCTCACACTTGTCTTCGCCGGTCCAGTCGCCGTTCGGGAGCCAGAAGGATCGTGAACATTTCTGAACTTTTCCTGAAACTCCTCCGCTTTACCAAAGAACTTTTCGAACATTGAAAGCACACGGGTGTTAATTTCAAGATCCGTACCGACCTGAATCTTGTCACAATGTTCAGCGACACACTTGCTAATCGTCTTCTGCAACAGCAACTGCTATAACACAGAGGAATTTTCATTGTCTGCGTTATGACGATATCGATGTATCACACGAACTGAGGGAATCCTACATCTGAAAATCGTCAAATTGTTCGAGAGAGGACGGATACACTCCCAAGTCTGCCGCTAGTTTTGCCTTTGCAGCCTTCCATTGTTTGCTGCGGCGATTGGATCGTTTCCATGTTGCCTCAATATCGGCCATGAGTGTTTCTCCTATCGTTGCACAATATTCAGCACGCATGAATCCCACGAAATCGCAAACTCTGCACCTCCTACAGAGAGGATGGGGGTCCTTCAAGTTCACTCTTCTCGCACATTTCACTTCTTTCTTGCCCGGGCAGGATTTCAACTTCTTTGAAGAATCGACTGTACCACAATGGCGGAACAAAAAACGATGCGACCACACTTCATTGCTTCCGAAACAAACTGTGAAGTGGGATAAGGGGTGCAACCGATGCGGCACAGGGAGCGCCAGGGCGTGAACCCAGAGTACATTTAATTTGAATAAAGTTGGGACAAAAAGGATTTCCAAGCTAGAAAGCATAAAATATTTTAGGATAGTAGTACAAATTCCGGTATTATCCAGAGCTTTGGACGCTATCTCAGTGTTGCCCTCGGGTTCAACGACTTCTCCCAAGTGGCTGCAACACATTAGATGTGTATGCAAGGCAACTCTCACACCCACGCCTGTACATTTTCTTATATTGCTTTTTGCTTGTAAGTAATTATATTACAATGGACGGGGACTTGACCAGTGGTCATTGTTTCCATGCTACCCAACTAGCAAAAATATGTGTTGCATCAAACTTTAACTTTATTAAAACTGGGAGAACTGTGTGAACTTCGCATCACAATGACTGCAAATTAAAAAAAATATTCCTCGAGCGTGTTCTGAGTGGGTGAAAGTAAGGAACCAATAAGACCCAGGTAAGTCATCTGGCCAAGGAGATGGTCACCGCGTGTTAGTAATGCATGGACCACTAACGTCGACTACGGAAGTTGTTTCAAGTTTAGGATGCACTTTTTCAACAAACATGCTATCTGTCAAACGGCTAAGGATATTTTTTTTTCAGTTGTTGCATTTTCTGGAGGTGACGTAATCAACAGCTTTGTGGTACACTCTCATATAGAGTGGGACTAGCATGTAAACTGGAAGACAGTGGTCCACTTGTAACGAGGTAGGAATTCAGGAAAATTACCTACAAGTGGGTGTGGGTGGCAGGCAACGCAATTGAGGTGTACCGCATCCAGCAAAACCCAGAGGCAGCCAACAGCTATGTTAGCCAGACTGCACACCACAAATGGATGCATAGCAGCCCGTGGGAAACCCACAAGACAGTTCCGGAGTCATGGCACAACTTTAACACATGGAAGAGTCCATCCAATAGAATATTGAACGGTTAAACACCAAAGTGGAAGCCTAACCAAGGTCGCCTCAGACGTTCTCCCCAACAATGAACTATTTCATGCACAACAAAAGCCACCAGTAGGGACTGCCACGAGCCAAGTAAGGCTGTTCCATTGAAAGAACCATATCAGTATGTTCCAACACACAACAAAACAAATGAACACAGTCATGCAGTGCCAGTGTTAGCAAATAAAGAGCGGTCAAACAAGACAACCCGGAGTCCCAAACACTGAATGTCGTTCCGATAAAAAACTCAACTGCGGAAAGCTACACAGGAACAAGATAACAGCGACCATACTAAACATGAACCCTTGCATGCTTTTGGATTTGGTGGCTTTGCGGCAAAACTTACTGACGCCATGTGTTCGTCACACATGGTGCTGCCTCAATTGAAACAACACAGTGAAGCGAAGGAGTGGGTAGATGCTATGAAAACATTTGTGAAGGGGAAGTTGCTGACTAATTAAAGGCTGACAGATTCTGTTATAACAGCACTACATCTTTGGAAGCATGAGGACTGGTGATAACTGATAGGTCCACTTCGCCACACGGACCGAGTTTAAAGCCATTTTTGCTGCCGACTGCAAAGAGCAGCTGCCCCACTTCCAACAGTTACTAAACAATTTGTGATGCTCGTCAGAAAACAAACAAACCGCTCACAAAGTACATAACAGTGTTTTAGCAATGCACAAGGATCTACAATATCCCCTGTGGACCAAAATGTTCAGATGGCAAAATCATAGGTGGTGCTCAACAACAGTACCAAGGTGTCATGACTGCACGAGCTCCATCAACTATCCAAAACCTGCTCACAAAAGCGAGGCAATTACCTCCACTGGAGTTTCACAAGTCCAGCCAACTGCAGTTGACCATCTTCCTCAACAACGCCCCAAGCACCACACAGTCAGGGATCACAGCCTGCCAGTGACCAGATCAACCGCCAGGGACAGCAGAGTTCAGCCAAACAATAACAGATAAAGTAAAGCCCACTGACTCAGAATCACAACTATGATGAGGCAGGAGCACACCCTAGAGAACGTTGTGCGTTCATTTCAAGGTCCGGAAGCAGGAACTCTAGCCTAAATACAGGGTTCATACTCGTACCTGAAAATGAATATCCCTGACTATCCCCGACTTATTTCTTCAAATATCCCTGACCAAAACACTTTTTAAATTAAATAATTGGACAAGAAAGTAGTAGCAAAGCAACTGGAATTTGCGAGACCACAGTTTATTTTAAAAACCAAATTCTAAAAATGAAAAAACGGTTCTAAAAAAAAAACAGTTCGTTTTTAGAATGAACTCATTTTTTTAGAACCTTTTTTTCATTTTTAGAATTTCGTTTTTATAATGAACCGTGTGGTCTCGAAAATTCCACTTGCTTTGCTACTACCTTCTTGCCCCATTTTTTTAATTAAAAAAATCCCTGACTATCACTGACTTTTTGCCATTTTTCCATTTTTTCCGAGACTTTCCCTGACCGTATTTCATATCCCTGACTATCCCTGACTTTCCAGGTCGGTATGAACCCTGAAATAGCCATCAAGATCCACTTCTGAGGAAAAGACGTTATAGGGGTAATAGACTCTCGGTTAACTTACACACATGCCTCATACGAGTATCACGTGAAAACACGACACCCTGGAGAGCAACTACAACCATGGACTGACTGGACCTGACATCAATCTCTGAAATGGTTCGTGGACAACACCAGTTGGGCAGATCCACGCAAAATTTACATGTTATGGACATACTGCCGGAGGACCAGTGGAGTGGTGCGAGGTCTGCCAGCTAACTAAGGGTTTGGGCTTGGATTTCCTCAGTATCAGTGGAATAGTAATACACCTGGCTAATCTGCAGGGTTATTTTCCGTCCAACACACCAACTCCTTTTTCTCTGAACGTGACACATTTGGTTTACTCATGAACTTGCGCACCACCCTCGAGAATAGTTACAGGAAAGGAACAGAAGAACATCAGAATCTTTATGGACGAATAGTTTCAGGAATCTCAGGAATTGTTGGCTCAAGGACAAATAAAGCTGAAGGAGGCAGCATTGCCTTTCCATGGCAAACTTCACCATACCGCATCAAGGGTGCGGCAGGAAATGCATCACCACATCGACAAGACAAGCTGTGGAGCCATGACTTGAACCCTCAAACAGTGCATGGGGGTCACATATTTCTTAAAGCCAAAGAAAACAGGAGGATTCAGAGATGTGTCAGACATGCGCAGAACGAATGCACAGACAGTAGGGCCAAGCACTGAAGAAGTCCTGGAATTTATTGCCGGTAATAAGTACATCACGACGTCGGTTGGAACAGTGGATTACACTAACTGAGGAAAGCAGTGACTGTACAACCTTTATCGCTTGAAAGTGATGCCGATGGGTGCTAAAAATTCTTCCGCAACTTTCCAGTTAGTATTCACAAAATACTAGAGAAGTATACTATGCACAAGTCATGTGTTGTGTAAGTAGATCTTGTTGTCATAGCCAGCCACTCTTGAGAACAGCACAAACGTGACCTACAAACAGTATTCACTACACTCCAAGAGGTAGGGTTCACACTAGCCCGCAACAAGACAGAACTGAGTCTACCAAAGATGGAGATCCCAGGCTTTGAGGTCTCCGCAGGAGTACGCCTTTCAGCAGAGAAACTATGAGTAATCGAACACTTCTCCACACCACGTTCACAACACCAGGTACAGCAATTCGTGGGCCTCGCGGAATACTTCTGCAGGTTTGTGAAAAGATTTGCAGCCATTGCTCAGCCACTCACCAACTTCAGCGCAAGGACAGAACTTTTTCGTGGACCCCAAAATGCGATGAAGCATTTTGCAAACTCACTGAAGCCATGCTGAACTCCGACCTGGTTCAACTTCCAGATTCTCGGAGGAGTTTTAACCCAGTAACGTCATGATGAGATCAGATTCGTATCCTACTGAAAAGAAGTACAATTCATTTGAACTTGAAGCATTGCCAACAGTAACAGCAGTAGAAAAATGGAGTTACCCGGAAAGAAGGACTTTCACTTTAATAACAGACAATATGGCTTTGAAGTGGGCACTGGGAAGGTAAGGCAAACCAAGTAGCCGATGCCTGCAACCCAGTGTTGGGCACCATGGAAGCAGAAAACCATCCTTGATAGTAACCTCATGGACACGGTGTGACAGAACACTCACGGCACTGGACAGCTATCAGCTCATAAAGTAGCAAAAGAACAGTCAGAGAAGCAATTTTCACTCCTCCTGCAACTGGACAATGTGATAGCAATGGAGATACATGTTCAACCAGCCAACATGGACCAAAAACCACGCAAAAGCGCAGACGATTTATCGAGAAGTTTCAAGAATCTTTTACTGAACATGCAGGAATTCTCTATGTAGACCCAGCTGCTAAAACAGGCATACAACCTGACAGTGTGTCCTACTTGCAGTTTTGCTGCCACTTCTTCACCGAACAATCTTGTATGAACTCAATGATGTTACGGCTGGTTACCTCAGAGTAGTAGTCAGAAGACTATGAATAGGATGAGGAGATGGCTTACTGGCCAACGATGTTTCATGACGATAAAAGCCTATGTTAGATCCTGCCACATGTGCTGCATGAATAAGGCAGGACTGATGCAATCAACCGAAGCCACAAGACCATTCCAAATCATTGGTATGAAGTTTGTACTTTTCAGGAAATCAACTGGAGGAAACCAGTATATCCTTGTATTACTGGAATATTTTTCAAAATGGGTAGAACAGGCTCATCTCATCACTGCACGGCACGAACTGCACCGACACAATTTTGGGAACACATCACCATACATCATGGGTACCGGATGTCATTGTCAGACAACGGGGCCTCCCTTCGTTGGAGCAATGTTCCAGGAACTCTTGAAGCTAATGGGAACACAGCGACGCCTGATGACAGCAACCAACCGCAGACAAACATGACAGAACAGGCTAACAAAACCTGCTTAGTGCGCTCGTGTTCAACCAATATTCAAGGTGGGCACCACTGCTACCCGCCCTTCAATTTGCCCTGTGCAACGGTGCCACATGAATCGACAAGGAAGGCACCATACTTTATCATTCGTGGCTATGATCCACACACTCCTCTGCATAAACAGCTCCAGCCACTAGCCACCACCTGACGCATCACGTGACATGACAATCCAACGTGACAAAAGGAAGACATACATGGCACTAGACCAGTGGTTTTCAACCTATGGGTCAGGACCCCAAATGAGGTCACGGGCATCCTGTAGGGGGTCGCGATACAAGCAGGAAAAAAATTATTTTACTTTTTTTTAAACCTTTTCAGTGACATTGAGCCAATATTCGTGAATTAGTGTCCAAAAAACAACTACAACCATCTCATTAATGATAATTATGATACTTTGGAAGTTCTGATAACGTAAATGTAAATGATATTTCTTATCTTATGTGGTAATTAATGATTATTGATTATAATGTATATTGTATAATTTTATAAAGTACGAGGGCTATTTTGTTTTTTTTATATGAGCAAACGGCAACGTTTAAAATGCTTAAAAAGCAAAAAAAAAAAAAGCGTTGGCTTCCTCACAAAGCTCCCCCAGACCCCCCTAGTTGTGAAACCGACGGACGAAGGAATTTACTTTCCGGGTGGGGGTCGCGGAAAAAATACTTTCTGAGGAGGGGTCGCAGTCAGGGGTCGAATTAAAATTTTTTTTCTGGGCGCAAACAGTTGCTCCTCTGAGCTGCTAGGTGGGCGCAAATTATTCAATCTCGGCGCAATTCACAAAGTTGCTCGTCAGTTAAATGACTTAGACTATGTATTAGACTTTAAATATTCGGAAAAAAATTTTTTCGATAAACTTTTTTTATCGTTCTTAGAACCTCCCCCATTTTTTTAAGTACCAAAGTTTAATTTAGTCTCCTAGGCAATTCGTACAATCCAAAAGAAAAAAGTGCTAACAAGCAAGTTTAAATTGGAACCGCCTACCCCTCCCTCCACTTGCAAGTGTACAATCACAAAACGCATGGACCATTCCCACTACAACACAGCTGGGAAGGAAAGGGAAGGGACGAATTCATAGTTGCGACTAACTTGGACTCAAGACGCTCACGGAAAACTCAAAAAAAACCTTTTTAACTAAAAACAAATACGTGATAGTACGTAGCATTTTTTTAAATATTCAAATAGGATATAGGCCTATCCTATTCGAACATGCTCATATGGAACGAATATTCAAACATTCGTTCAACTCCCAGCTTTTAAATTTTTAACAAGTATTTAGAAAAAAATTTTCGCCGCACTGCAAACACAACTTTCTCTGACGCCTACTTTTTGGTACAATGACGTCATGCAGCGGCAGAAGGGGTCCGATAGATAGATAGTGAGGAAAGCACATGCAAGAATGATGGACAGAGCAGGAGTGGTTGGAGAGAAACTGCCAAACAAGCGTACAAACTAAAGGCAGACATTTGAAAAGTCTCAAAAGTTAAAAAGATTTGATTAGTCTCCAGAGAATGGAATTTTGTCTGGATGCACATCGTGCATTGCGTGATTCTGCCACTGGGGAAGTGCAAAGAAAATCGCTGGAAAGTTTACGGAGAAAAATAGAATTATTTTTCCTTGTTGGCACAAATTTTTGCGCTCCCAAAGAAGGAACTGGGCGCTATTTGTCAGTGCAGGAGCGCAAATTGCGCTTTGCTCCCCTTGTAATTCGAGCCCTGGTCGCGGTTTGAAAAAGCTTGGGAACCACTGCACTAGACTACGTAGTAGAGCAGGGTAGAAAATACCAACAAGAACCTCTGGTCACCACTACTGTAACGACTTCAACATCACCCAGGATTTACTGGGACCAGCTACATGCCCACAGTTGAGGGGAGAACTATATACATCAAGTATGCTGCCTGAGAAACAAAAACCATCCACTGCGTCCGTTGAAAGTATCCCTGGTGTACATGACAAACTTTCTGTTTTGCAGCCAATAATCTGCAACATCATTGAGTCTGGTAACAAACTGTCCATTACCAGTGCAAACAGCTGGATGCGACACTGTGCAAACTAGCACAGAACATTACTTCTACAACAAAATAATGAAATCAAGGAAGGACACCTATCTTACATTATTACTTTGTTAACTCCTCAATCTAGTGTCCCATTACTACCTGCCATGTCATACAAGAAAGAACAAGGTAAAGGGTCGGCAGATTAAAGTGGCCATACCACCGATTAAAAGTCTGCAGAAACTGGCAACATCTTTTGTTTTTTTCAAGTGGAGGCATGCAAAATGAACTGTCTTTTAACGAAAACAAACAAGCCACGAGCAACCGTCTCGAATGTTAATCCAGTAGCAGTCGCCACTTGGCCAGTAGCTCTCGTAAAGTATTCGCATTTCACAATGCCTACTCGCCACATACCAAGTACATCTTTGCACGATGCATGGTTTCGCTATTTATGCATTTATAAAATTGTACAAATTTTTTCAGCCCCAGTATTACAGCAGAGAAAGATGTTATATAGCCCTTTTAAAGTCTGAGCATAACGCCGCAAATCGTTCGTCTCTAACTTGTACGTTTCCAGAGATATCCCTTTTTGAGTGCCTTTCTCTATTGTTAGTCGCCGTCTTGGCGAGCAAAGCTAAATTTCAAGTTGCCAATTGTTAATTTTCATTCGCCATATGGCGAGTGCGACCGACAATGGCAGAGTTGGCCACGAGCCTAATTAATGAATTGAAACTTGGTACGTCCACGTGCAGCTGGGAGCAATCTGTAAACGTTACCATTATCACTGTCGCTAGATGGTGCCACAGCACAATCACGATACAAGTTGTGCCAATCTTTATGCAATATATTTCGTGGTCTGCCATTGTTACATTACCAGGAATTAAATTCGAAATTAGTAGTAACTAAGCTTACTATATTTCTAACGAATTGCTGAATATTTTTAAAAACAAATAAATTGTTAAATCTTTAGACAAGATTTAAAAAAGGAAAAAGAAGTGGACCCTAATAATTTTGTACATCATCATGGAACTGGAAAACAAGGAGTTTGTTGCCCAGTATTACTGTTACTCATTACCAGTGTCGTTATCGCCCATCCCTACACCACATGAACTGCTTGGGGCTAAAAACTAGTTGACAAAAGTAGGCACAAAGATTTGAGACAAGGTGGCAGCTCCAGGAGAGTGTAGCACGCTACAACGGGTGTCTGTTCTTTACAAAGATGAACAACATCTGTCAAGGTAGTATGATCGATGACGATCGAATGGTGGACAACTGGGAGTAGAAGAGGACTCGTTACTATGCCGAAGAGGGACATGCAATGCCAATCCCAGTCGCCTATTCATAGCGACCATGGGAGCAGCCGCTCAACTACGATAGAAGGCAGCCTCCACAAAGCAAACGCTGTTGCTTCAATAGAGTGAAGGCAAAGGCTCCAAGGTAGGCTCTTTAAGCCAAGACTCGTGACGAGACGAAGCGGAAAGGTGGAAGACAATAGGAACGTAGATGTGGTGCATCCTGGCTACCTTCCAATGTCGTGTATTAGCCTTCCACCAAACAAAAAGCGAAATCATCTCTGCTGACAGACACGAGGCATAGGCATGGGCTCACAAAGGCATTAACCTGCTTCTCAAGAGGGTATACAGCTTTCCAATTTTCATGTATAACCAACTTTACCTGAATGCTGTTAACTGGAGTAGGAGGCACAAAGCAATCCCACAATCAGTGACAAGATGCAGCCAGAGAGAAGCTGCTTTTCTGGATCAAAACTGGGTGACTAATATGGCCTAACTTGACCGGTGTCGGTGCAAGAGGGACAGACTCTAGCCTAGAAGCGAAGCTTCATAATCAAGTACGAACTGCAACCCTTTAACAAGCACAAAACCGGACTGGTTTCAGCAAAATATAAAGCAGAATCTACTGCCCGTTTGGGGGATCCATTCTACTGAAAGTTAAGTTCCCAGATTTAGGCCTATTAATGGCACTATCACTTGAAATCAAGCTGCTCTCCTGCATAGAGAGCTCTAGGATCGTTTCGTCCTTGTTTGGGCTCGTCAGTAGAGAATACTCCGTGGATGAGAGCAAAGAAATGTAGCTGGGCGAAACAGTCTGTCTAGAGATCTCGGTGGGTGAGCGCAGATTGATTTCAAATGCAATCCTCTTGAGACCATCACAGCTTTTCTTACCAACGATAAGAACAAAATGGCAACTGCTCAGACAAAAAAATGGACAACGGTAGCTGCTGCCACTTGGTATTGTGTTAAGCACGATTGCACTGAAGCTGTTTTGCATTAGTTTTTTTTTTCCAAACCGTCGAAGACATGATCTTAACAAGGGCTAATAAGATTTCATTGTGTGGCAAGGCCACCACTTGGGGCTTAGAACTGATTCTAAATGACAAGTATGTCACCGACTTAACGAAATTGCACGAGGGGTGGGTTACGGATGTGGACTTCTACTCTGTGAAATATGGTTGACTTGCATTCGTAGCTGTAGGCTACACAAATACGGCATGCAGAGGATGAAAAATGGTTTGCGGGGTTGTCAAAATGTCAATAACAGTTTTTTGTTGGTTTTTTTTTTTCACCTTGAAAGACTCCACAGGTATTTCCCTTCCCATTCCTTCTATTTATTTAATAGAAAAAATACAAGATTCCTTTTCTCAGCTATACTAATTCGGCCAAGGGTTTTGGGGAATCACTATCTCCCTCAGTTGGGTCTGGGGCAAATCCCAAGAAGGTGAAGCTGAAGCATAATTGTACAGATTGAAATACCTGATCCTACCCTAGGAACGCATGCTTTATTTTTATAAAAATGGGTGTACGTTATAATTACGGCCATGAAGCTAAAGGCTAGAGGCCAAGGGGAATTCCAACCCCTTCCCATATAAGCTCATGGCCTACCTATAAGTCTTAGTTTTTACACTAGTTTCATTTTTAACCATTATGTATAGGGTGCCACATTAGTAAGGCTGTACCAAACGAGAATTTTTCAGCCGAACCGAACCAAACCGAACAAATCTTAAATAAGCCGAACACCGAACACTACCGAACCGAACAAAAATGTACCAAACCAATCTTAAACTAAAATGTAAAAGAACTCAGTTCACAAAGATTCATCAAAGCACAAGTTTCTTAACAAATGTAGGCATTTTTACATAGACTTGTAAGTCCATAGATGTTGAAACTCTGTTTAAACATAAAAAAATCTCCACTACTTTTACATTTTCCCTTATAACTTCTGGACCGTTAGAGCTAGGAACTTGTGGTTTAGACCAACAGAAAGCTAGCAAAAAAAGCCTTCAAAATGGTGTATTCAAACATCAAAATCCGTCGATTAGAAGTGAAAATATGTTCGGTTTGGTATTTTGCGTGTGAAAGACCGAACACCGAACCGAACCGAACACCCTCTGTTCGGCCATGTTCGGTTCGGTTTGTTCGGTTCGGTACAGCCTTACACATTAGTGAGCATGCGTGCAAATAAGTACGGTATATCTTTCTGATCAAAACTGGTGTGCATCGTGTTGTGACTAATACTACCGATCCCAAGTAAATAACAATTTTGAGATGAATATTTGATTTAGTTTCGTCCAATATTTATCCATAATCTTATATGCATACATCCACCCACCTCTGGACTTTGGCAGTCTGCCTCTGTCCAGAATTTCTCCAGCGAAGAAACGAGGACATAAACGCGACACATCCTAACTGTCCAATACCCATCAAAAAACTTGAAAGCGATGTGCGATAGTTGTAGGGATCTAAGTGGCACTTACGTAGTTAGAATGGCTGAATGAGAGCTTTTAATTAGTCATGATTTTGTCGTCAAAACAACTAAATGCAGATTTACTTTCGTTGAGCTGTTCTAGGAATAATAAACACAAACAGTAAAACACTACACAAACAAAATGTAAAGCTGATCAATGTTTACTTGTGTAAATTCCAAACTTTTTAAAAATAAACATTTCTATTCGAGTTAGCATTTTATCGCTCGTTTTAAAAGCACAGATTATCAACAGGAAAGACTATTTTCATCGACTACTCAATAAATATGGCTGTAAGGCTAAAAAAAACATGGACTTGAAAATTACATTGATGTGAAAGCCCATAGGTTGATTTCAAGCAACAAAGACATCCCATTGTTGGGCAGTTCACAGGAGCGTATCAGTTAGCGTTGGTTAGTACTATACCGATTCTTGCAGTTCGACGGGTACTAAAAAAGGTGGCACTGCAATAATTGGGAATTTTCCAACATGTCAAAGTAATAACAATCAGGTTAACAATAGCGGAAAGCTGTTTTTAAATACGTACTCCTCAGTTAAAGTACTTCAAGTAAACGAGCCAAAAGACCAAAGAAAATTTTTTAAATCGAATTTGCACAAATTTGTTACTTTTACCAACAGCCTCAATTCCAGTTAAGTACCGTTAGCACCAGCACAGCCTGAAAAACTCCTGTAGACTGCCCAACACTAACTACCATACCTAACTTCAATAGAGAAAATAGTACGCCTTTGTCATTTTGATTCAAATTAAAATCTTCCAGTGGGAGCCATGTTTCCCAGGGCAAAAATGTTGTACTCAAATCAATACCTCTCAAAGGTTTCCAACTAGAAGCCAAATACTTTAGCATCTGTAACTTGAGTAATTTGTTTTTTAAGCATAAATTCAAATCTTATTAAAAACCATTAAGTTATCATAATACTATCGGCACTCGCAAAGAATGGCTACGAAAGCAAGAATTGCCTTGCCACATAAATTAGCACCAAATTAATCGGTTTCACTCACTACATAATTACCTGATCTAAGCAATGTACAAAAGAAATTAGCTACTGCAAGTTTTTCAAATCCCAGACCACAAATTCGCTGCACCAGCAAGCGCGAGAGTTCCAAAGACCTACTTTAACAGCGACCGTGACCTCTGTGTACAAGAAAAACGGACCACATATTAAAAGAGGCTGTAATGAGAATAATTTTGATGTACCTCGTCCAGCTTGCTTACACTCTTTTAGTAGAGCAGCGAGTAGTTGTCTTGACTTTGTACAACTTACAGTTATCCCCCTCAGGGTTATCTGCATGGTCCACATAGACCTGGACTAGTACCTACGGATAGCTTATTGCACTTTCTACGGACAGGGCCGTCCCTACCACTACAGTCTTTATGCAACTCCTTGTCTTGAAATTATGCATCTACATACTGTCAATTAAGGCACCAAGTAAAATGACCAGATCCTCTTTCTTGGAACAGCCAGGCATCATGAACGGACGGACGGATTTCTTAAACTTTCTTCCCGAACAGAGGAAAGGTACTGTACATAAAGATGTATAAAAATAATTTAAAACTTGACATACAAAATACAACTTTTAAGCTTTGGTTGTCTGCAAAAGCACTATGCGCATAGTGCACTGCATTTGCACTACAGGCCAGCTCTTTGGTCTGAAGGACTTCCTCATATCTTTGTTTTTCGAGGGGATTTCTTTGGGGGTGGGGGCAGAGGAGCACAAGTGACTAACCGGTGCTCACAGATATTGCACTATTATACGTTCATAGGTCTGTCAGAATCATAAAACAAATGGCCTTACGATTGATGTGTCGTCACCTGCTTATCGTAGTTGTGCGATTGACTTAACCATACAACATCAACGAAAGGACAATCTTCAACAGATTACAACTTGCCACATCATCGACAGATGGAAGGACGATCTTCAAGAGTAGAGATAACTCGAGTGGAAAGAAATTAAACAGCACATTCTCAAACTTGCTATTGTAGACCCTAATTGAAGGATTTTCCATTTACACTTAGGATATTAAATAATTATCAATCTCTTTCTTTTAAAACTACATTCAACTTTTGACTGCCACATGCATCACCACAAATGACGAAGTAACTGCCAGTACCCATAAATGGACGGATTTTACGACCTTTCCTACAGAAAAAAAATGCAGGTTCTGGTCTGACACTAAAAAATTTGTAAAATTGGAAACTTCTAAAAAATAGAGATTTTCTTGTCATTTAGGCCTAGGCTTGTAAAGATTTAGTTCATATTGCATAAGCACAAGCTGTAGTAAATAACACTGAATTAGCATCAGTAAGCAGCTAGCAGTGAAGCCCAAGCTTGTAAATCACACGATTTGTGCTGATTATGCAGCGTAGGAACTAAGCGTTTACATCAGCTCACTGCCATCGCTGTTTCTTCCTGTCACATATCGCTGTCGCTACCTTCTCGAAATTTATGTGCATTTTTTCCTGCAAGACCTTTTTTGTGTTTCTTGCCACTGCTCTCATCACCGTGTGAAGTAACCTGGTCATCCAAATCAGCCAAACAGCCTTGCATCATTGACGGACGGATTTTCATAAATTTCCCAGCAGGAACAGACTGGGCAGATTCAGGTCGCTCACCAGGTTCGAGCTTATCGTGATACCGTACGTCGTCCGAAGATCTGGACAAGTAAGCCTCAAAAAATGAATCGGGAGTGGAGGTCTTACTGTGGGACTGTTCTGCCCCACCTAATCGTGGGGTTCCCGAAATGCTTAGCGGTGAAGGGAGAGTCCCCTCAAAGAAACGTCTTTTAATAAATTCTGCTTGGTCGTCCTCGAATTCCTGCCGCTCTCGATTGAGTTGAACAGCAGCCTCGTTAAACGCGTGGCGTTCTTCTTCAAAGTTGCGTTTCTGTGCTTCTAGGTATAGTTTCTCTTTCTTGAGTCTCGCTTTTTCTTCTATTAGATGCTCATCGACTAAATACGAACAGTTTGAATCTAGCGGAGAATTTATTAGCGCTTGCTGCAGCAAGTGTTCCTGGCGGTTGATGACTTCTTCGTAATGGTTCACCTTGTCATGCAAACAATCCACTTCGCTTCTGCACTTAGACTCCTTCTTTGTTTCCAAAGCTGTCAATACGGAATCAACAGTCTGAAGGCAATCGTTAACTTGTTGAAACTTTTCTTCCATGTTTGTTTTTATTTTCTCTTCCGCCAGGTCAACTGGCATGTAAAATTGGCCAGCCGCCAAGTCTTCGCTGTCGTCGCACTGCGGCGCATTCGAGGACTGATCCAAGGAAAGCTGACGAAGGTGGACGTGTGACTCGTCTACAACCCTCGCACCCAGTAGACCTTTGAAAGACTTCAGCCTAACGGTAAACAATTTGTGGTGCTGTACAGACGACAATTCTTTGGCAACAAACACTAGAATCTGTCGCAGGTGGGAATTTTCCTCGAGAACGTATCGGTGCCTTTCCTCGAAATCTTTGATTAAGTTGCGGTAGAAGTCTTCCTCTTGCCGGACTTCTTGGGTGTTGGTCTTCCACTTGCTTCTCGTACCATCCTTACGCTGCAAATTGTTGATCATTTCTATGGTGGGACGGCGGTCTTGGGGGCGGTTCCCCAACAAGTAATGCAAGCGTTCCTTCAACCGAATCGTCTCGCGTTCTCGTTTCCTTATTTCGTGCTGGTACTGAGCCTCGCGCTGCTGCTGCACCGAATTTAGCCTCTTCACTTCTTCTTTCTCAGTTTTGAGTTTTTGAAGCAGGTTTTTGACTTGCAGACCTAGTTGACATTCGGTCTCTTGCAGACGTGCTACCATGCGCTCCGTTTGCTGTAGGGTCTCTTTCAGTCTTATCTGGTTTGACTGTAGGTAGGCCATGTCGCTGCACGTTCTGATGTTCCTGTTTTCTAAATCTTCGTTTAACTTCATGTTTCTTTTCTGTAACTGAAGTAATTCGTAAGTTACGTTGACAAGACGAACAATGTCCAATTTTGTTTCTTTGCCATTTTGGTACAGTGATTGGAAACCGTGCATGTGGAGTTCTTTGGATAAGAACATCAAACAATTTTCTAAATTATCCCTACTACAAAATACACGTCCTTGGTGGTCAACGGTGACTGCCACGCCGTTTTCATCATTTTGGTCCAAACTGCCACCCGATGATGACAGACTAATGTTGGAAGAACTTGGCGTTTTCAAGTCTACCTGCGAAGGATGATGCTCTCCTCTGTCATTCGAATTCATGGCTTCACAACGAACAGAATTTGTAAAATCCCGACGAATTAAAAATTAATTTTGGTTCGGGCTCACCTTCGGGCAATTACAGAGCCCCAAATCATCCAAGTTTGAAAGCGACGAGCGACTATAAATAGTCCCAGATCAAAGGGTTCACGTGTAGCTGGTCGTCAATGATTAGCATCACTCACAAATCAATTTACAAAACTAAAAATTTGTCATTTAAGTTAAAACCACAGTATAATAACCAATCTGTTCGTAGAATAGCGCAATGTAAGGTATTAATTTGCACAAACCATTTCAACATTTTTATATTTACGCTCAATTAATTTTATTGCTGTACTTCAGTTTTGCTAACAATTTAAAAAAGTTAAGCTTGACCCATGCTTTCAACTTTCATACCGGAAATCAGAGGTCAAATCTGTCTACCGCGAATGCTGCGCATGTAAGACAACCGTAAATAAAATTGGCTCAAAACTTTCTTGAATGTTGTAATCTTTTAAATCTCCGTACATATGATACAAGTTTTATTGCGCAAAATTCTTTTAACACCTTTCATGGAACTTTTTATTTCTGTTTCCGTTTTCCGGTTCCCAGGTTCAGCTTTACTTCCGGATTGAAAAGTAAATAAACAAACAGCGACCGTACAGGGCTGGGCTGGACCGCACCGTACTTACTTGGCGAGGATCTCGATGGAGTTTGTATCACATTTCCAGGGTATTAATGCGTAAATTACTCCAACCGTAAGTTCGTAAATCGCAACGGTAAATTGCTTGATTTATGGTGTCTTTTGGTAATTAAAAGAAAAAGCACTACATTCAGGCCTTCGAAAACCCAAAGCCAAACTCAACCAAACTCATCCGGTCTGGAGGCAGAGCGGAGTTTGCTCACGGGCATTCTGTTTGTTAATGTATCAAACTGCCTCCAGATGGTTGAGTTTGGATTGGTAGTTATCGAATACGCCTTTTATTTCTTGGGTTGAGAATCGACTGTAACCTAAATTGGAATTCGTCAAATTTGCAATAAATGTCTAAAGCCAATGGCATTCTAACTTATTAAAGAACACTGACCCTACTATCTCCCCCCCCCCCCCCGATCTTGCTGCCCCAGGCCGACGCCAGTTCATCAACACCCCCCCCCCCTCACTCCACTAAGTCACCATTAAATTGCAAAATATTTAGGGAAAATAATTAAAAGTTGAAACAAATCTGAAAATTGGCATTTTAAATGTTTCAAGAACATTAAAGTTGTCATAAAAATGTTATTTTGAAGTGTGGGGGATGGACATGAACTGGATAGACAAAACAGGAAAAGAACGAAATTTTTTAATCGAAAATTGTATAATATAATAATAAAATAAAATTTGCCACATAATGTGGTCAGGAGCCGGAAGGGTGGTGTGCCGCTTACTCCGGGCCTAATCTAAAAACTCCTATTTAATTCAGTCTGACCAGGAACGAATGTAGGAGTTCTCCGCAGAGCGACTCGCGGAAACTCTGTACACTGTTTCTCCCTACAATTTCTGAGCTTGGGGCATTCCAAATCCTGACGACTCGAAGCGAAAAAAAATGCTTCCTACAATTAGTTTTAGACTCCTGTATTGCAAGTTTCCACGGATGGCCTCTAGTGAAGTGTAACGAAGGTGCAAAATCAAAAAACGGCAGATTGATCAACGTAAGACCATGAAGAATCTTATATGTTATGACCAAGTCCGACCTAATCCTACGTAGCTCTAGAAGTTCCAATCCACACCTAGAAAGCCTTTCCGTGTGGCGAAGGTCCCGTAAGCCTGGCAGTCTTTTGGTGAATTTACGCTGAACCGACTCCAACAGATCAATGTCCTTCGCTAGATAAGGTGACCAAACGGGCGATGCATATTCCAAAATGGGACGAACGAAGACTTTGAATGCCCAAATTTTTGTTTTCAGATTTCCAGAAATAAAGCATCTGTTGACAACAGCAAAACGTTTAAATGCCATTGCACAGATCTTTTGGCAATGAAGGGATGACTTCAGATCTGATGTAAAGCAAATGCCAAGGTCCTTTACTTCATCAAATGATGGTAGGACAGCATTTTCAAGAAAGTAGCAGTGGCGGTCATTCGAGTTTCCAACATGGAAAGAAAGGCATTTATGCACCGAAAGTGGCATTTGCCAAGTTTCGGACCACGTCTCGACTTGCAAGATTTCTTCCGCCAAGGCCAAAGATTGGCCCGAACAAGTGTTTTCTGCCCCGATTTTTATATTGTCGGCAAATCTAAAACCATAGGTGTTATCAAATGCGAATTTAAGGTCGTTTATATAAATAATGAACAATAGGGGACCGAGCACAGACCCCTGAGGGACCCCGCAACGTATCATTTCTCGTGAGGAACGTACATTCGCGACAACCACCTGCTGTGAACGATTTCGAAGGAATGCCTCCAGCCATCTCCAAAGTTGACCACCAATACCACAACAGCTAACCTTTATCATTAGTTTATGATGAATTACCGACTCAAATGCCTTCTTGAAGTCGAAGTAAATCGTGTCGCTCGGCATTCCCACATCAGCAGCAAAAGACCAGCGATCTAACACCATTAATAGTTGGTGAGACGCAGACCTGCCACGCATAAAGCTAAACTGATCTCTGTCAATAATCGAATATTTTTTCAGAAATAACATGATCGTATCACGAATAACTGACTCCATAACCCTACAAATCACACACGTAAGGGAAATTGGTCGATAATTTGTAGGGTCCGAAGGAGAACCCTTTTTTAATACAGGGACCTCAAGTGCAGTGCTCCAGATTGAAGGCAGCCTTCCCTGTTCAAATGACCTCGTAAACAACCTAGATACTGGAACACATATCTGTCTGCCAATTTGTTTAAGGAGGTACGCTGACATGCCGTCCGGACCACAAGAAACTCTCGGTTTAAGATTGTCTAAAGCTCTTAACACGGTTTTCTCCGAAAAATAAACCTCGTTGCACTGATCCCGATAATTTTCAGTTTGAGGCAGAGGAGTGCACTGGTTACCATCATCCTTAATAGAATTTGCTGCAAAAATATATGAGCTAAGAGTCTCTGCCTTGCTAAGATGGTTGGAGAGGAATGTATTTCCTAATTTAAATGGTGGAAGTGTTCTTGAAGTCTTTGTTTTCTGTTTATAAAACCTAAAAAGTGCAGCTGTGTTCCCAGAGCGAATTGTTTTTTCTCTGAAAGCTTTAAACCATGACTCTACAGTGTCAGAATAAAACCTGCGTACGACGTTATAGTTAGTTTGATTTACACTAAGAGGGTTTCCTTTATAAACTTTTAATGAAGCTTAAAATTAGTTTTTACTATTTGCAAAATACTAACCTTCAGTATGTGCTTAAATCATTTCGATTTGCTTTATTTATGCCCGAAATAAATTTAAATTCCATTTTAAATACCATGAGCTTAACTTATCGCCCGCTTGGAGCGCTGCTATCGGTTAACATACTGACGAAAAAAGGTTATCAAGAAAATTTCGATAACAAATTTTTATGATTTTGTTGCCTCCTTGTCATTGACCCCCTGTCGAGGATTTTGTGGCACGACTGACGTCTCAAATAAAAAATCTTGGGTGTGCCAGTGGATGTTACTAGAACAGGGGTACGTAACCAATTTCACCCCAAAAAACATTTCCTACATGCCAAGAAACGATTTGCACTTACACAGATTGTCAACCAAGCCAACTTGTTCTCCACGACGGATATATTGGGTTGCCAACTGTCAACGAGAAATGTAACCCAGTTGTAGCATGGTGGGCTGTGCCATGCAGCAGGAACGATGTAATTTTTTTTTATGCACTTAGTGGTATATTGGACAATTACTCACAATAAAAATACGCAATACCAAAAAGTCTTT
>JAHWFP010212910.1:0-23105 GCA_023313725.1 Lithobius niger
AGCCTGCAACCAACGAATTCGATGCAGAATTTGTAACTCCGTAAGGCACCATACATTGCTATGTCAGAAACGGGAGAACCAAGCCACTACTCTGGCTGTAAGTAGTGGAAGAGGGCAACAAGAAACACGTGACACTTCAGAAGAGAGTGTGACCACAAGCAGCAATAACAAGTCGCAGTCTGCCTTGATAGCATCAGCAGCTTCATCTGTATGTAAGGGATCAAAAAATGTGTCCATTCTGCAAACCATGCGAGTTTGGATTCAGCATGCCAAGGGAACGGAAGAAATCGTTATTTTAGTGGACAATGGATCTGAACGATCTTTCATATCTTCCCGTCTTGTACAGCAGTTGAGGTTACCAGCTAGTGGTGATGAAGAAACCGTTATTCGTTCGTTTGGTGGAGGTAAACAGCATCAGAGAAGTCAAGTCATTCCATTTACACTGATTGGGAGCAATGGTGTCCATTTGAAAATGTCTGCATTACAAGTTGCTGAGATTTGTCATGGTGTGAAGTTGTGGGAGACAAGTTTGATTGAACGATTTCTGCAGTACAAGAGTGAGGCTGGTTGGAACCATAGGATGGGCCCTGGAGAAATTACTACTGTAGACGTGTTGATTGGAGCAGATTATTATTGGCACATAATGACGGGGCAAATGAAGAAATTGAGCAGCAAGCTTATGGCTACGCAAAGCGTATTTGGTTGGATGCTGCAGGGAAGTACTCCAATGTATGGACCCTTGTCTCCTACAGTAGCGATGTGCATAGCTACACCTTTGGAAGAGAGTTCCACGTTGCAAAGCAGCTTATCCAAGATGTGGGAGCTTGATAACAGTGGCATTCTGGCTAAGGAAGAAAAGTTGCAACAAACACTGGAAGATGTCGAAGTATTGGATTTTTTTCAAGAAACTACTACATTTCAGAATGGAAGGTATCAAGTCCGTATTCCATGGAATCAGCATAAGTCAAAACTTTCCAATAATTTTGAAGTTGCTCTAGAGCGATTGCGTCGACTACTTTGGAAATTGCAAAGGGATCCTAAGTTGTTTGAACGTTACAAGTCTGCACTATTCGAGTATCTTCACAACAATCATGCTGAGGAAGTAACTTTGGAGAAGCATGATCCCGTAGTGTATTACATGCCACATCATGCCATTATCAAAGATGACAGGAAGACAATGAAAACTCGAATTGTGTTTGATGCGTCAGCAAGTCCAGAGGGAGGATTCTCACTAAACAGATGTCAGAGTGCAGGACCAAATCTCAATCCGTCGATATTTGAGCTACTTTTGAGATTTAGATGGCATAAAATTGGAATTATTACTGATCTTACCAAGGCATTTTTGCAAGTTCTTTTGCATCCAGAGGATCGAGACGCCACAAGATTTCTTTGGACAGACACTCCGTGGAAACGTGGAACCAACCCACCGTTGAAAGTGTTTCGAATGACAAGGGTGCTTTTTGGAATGAAAGCCAGTCCGTTTCTTCTAGCCGCAACAATTCGTCATCACGTCAAGACTCATCCCTTTAGTGATGAAAGCTTCTGTAACCACGTATCAGACCGAGCTTATGTTGATGACTGTCTAACTGGTGAAGAGACTACCCAAAGAGCGTTTTCACTTTCTACAAGGATATATGACGTAATGGCCAAGGGAGGTATGCAGTTCACAAAATGGGCCACTAATGACAGGGAACTTTGCAAGTTGTGGATTTCTAGGGGTTTCGTCTCAGCAGAAGAACCAATTGAAGAAAGGAATAAAGTTTTAGGACTTTATTGGAATACTACGTCAGACGACTTAAGTTTGCATCACACAAATCTGTTGGAAGCAATCCAAGCCGATTCAAATACGAAGAGGGATGTACTAGAGATTCTCGCACGAATTTTCGACCCTTTAGGATTTATCGCACCGTTTGTCGTCATTATCAAACGCATACTTCAAGATTTGAAGGAGATTGAAGGTTAACTGGGACGCTGTCATGCCTAGTCAATCCCTAGCTGCCTGGAAATGGTGGAAAGAAGAATTACAGGAAATCGTCAAGATTAAGGTTCCACGGTGGTTAAGAGTTAGTAGTCTCGAGAATTTTCAGCTGCATACATTTTGTGATGCGGGACCAAGAGTTTATGCTGCAGTATCCTATGTCCGGTATACAACGGATGAGGGGCAAACCTTTCACACGTGCCTTATAACCTCCAAGTCCAGATTGGCCCCATTGCAGCTTATGAGCATCCCTAGATTGGAATTAATGGCCTGCCTCATAGGAAGTCGTTTGTCAACCAGTATCGCCGAAGCATTGTCTTGCAAGGAAGTTCCACAATTTTTATGGTCTGACTCGAAGGTTGCTTTAAAGTGGATTGAAGATGTACCATCCAGATGGAAGGTGTTTGTCGCACGGCGTGTGCAAGAAATTCAAGGAAATATTACCAAGAACTGCAGTTGGAACTATTGCAGCAGCAAGCAAAACATTGCTGACATTATTACAAGAGGTCAAGATTTATCCAAGTTGATTCAGAATAAAGAATGGTGGACTGGTCCTAACTGGCTTAAATTACCAGAACAACAGTGGAATGTTCCATCGTTAAGAATGCAAGAGGAAGACTTCTCCAACCTGAATTCGGAAGAACAACTTTGTAGTTTAACTACCCAGCTGCATGTATGTTCAGAACCCATTTTGAACTCTGACAAATATAGTTCATGGCAACACTTGGTTCGAGTAACGGCATGGGTAAGACGGTTTGTAAACAATGCTCGCAAAAGAGATGTCAATAGATCAGCTTGGTTAACCTTCGCTGAAATTAAAGGAGCCGAAAAATATTGGATTTTTATCAGTCAAGGTCAAGAATTTGCAAGCGAACTTGAAGCTTTAATGAAGAGTGCAGAAGTAAATAAAGATTCCAGTATTTTCCAATTCAAGCCGTTTCTAGACAATGAAAAGCTAATTCGATTGGGAGGAAGGCTAGAGTATACCAGACTTACAGAAACTCAAAAGCATCCGTTTTTGTTGAAGGGTGGAAGGATAGTGGAGTTACTTATTAGGGACAGACACTTCAAGACACTTCATGGAGGAGTTCAAACTACTCTTGCTTTGTTACGGAAGGATGTATGGGTGTTACGTGGTAGGCAATCGGTGAGAAAGGCCATACGTGGATGCATGACATGCAAAAGATGGAATGCTAAGCCTGCAAGTGAGATTGAAGCACCTTTACCCATTGAGCGGGTTACGGAGTCAAGCCCATTTTATTATACAGGAGTGGATTTTGCTGGGCCAGTTTTCATCAAGGTGCAGAATGACGTCACTAAGGCCTACATTTGTTTATTTTCTTGTGCGGTAACTCGTGCAGTACATTTAGAGCTTGTTTCTTCACAAAGTACAAGTAGTTTCATTTTGGCCTTTCGAAGATTTGTGGCAAGAAGAGGAGGTTGCAGAGTTGTATACAGTGACAACGCGCAAACTTTCAAAAAGGTAGACAGATTGCTAAGAGAAAGCTACGCTTGGGTAAACAGTCCGCAAACACAAGATATTGCAACGAGCTTAGGCATTGAATGGAAATTCATTGCACCAAGAGCATCATGGTGGGGCGGATTTTACGAAAGAATGGTACAAGTAATAAAGTACCACTTGAAGCGTACCCTGGGATCTGCCTTATTATCGCAAGATGAGTTTACCACAGTACTTGCAGAAATTGAATCAGTCGTCAACAATCGACCTCTAGCACCTGTCACAGAAGACTCTTCTGACAACGAGTATTTGACCCCAGCGCATTTTCTACTTGGTAGACAAGGAGGGCATTTGACAGACAGTTTGACATACTATACTGACATTCCAAGCAGTTCGAAGTTAGTCAAAAGATGGAAGTATCGAAGACAGTTGATGAAGAGGTTCTGGACGCGGTGGCGTCACGGTTACTTGCTGCAACTGAGGACGGCTCACGAAGTTCATAGAGCATCACATCAACAGATGCCCATACAGCTAAATGATGTAGTTCTGCAAGTAGAAGAGAAATTGCCCAGAGGAAAGTGGAAACTAGCAAGAGTAGTAGAATTAACGCAAGGAAGAGATAACAAAGTACGATCAGTCATGCTTCAACATGCCGATGGAAGTCTGTCACGAAGAGCAGTACAACACGTTTGTCCACTAGAAATCTTATAGGCGCGGTTTCTGTGTATCAAAGTCGGTAATTGGCTTTAGTTTTACTCGACATGAGATACACTACAAGAGATAGAAGCAAGTTCATGAAGAACACGCATGTAGAAGATACTGGATAGGTACATAAGAAACTTTAGGGACTCATCTCACAGCTTTTGACGGAAGCTAACACAGCCAATTTTCATACACCTCTTGTATGCAGTGGAAAAGTACCTCTTGTACACAGTGGAAGTTAGCTAGTTTTCCTCACGTCTTCGGTCTGTACAACTTGCCATAGGGTGTAAGTAATGCAGCAACGTTTGGATTAGGTGAGCATTGGTTACACGCCTTTCGTTCTGTCTCGGGAGAGGTGATTTAAGTGGACCCAATAGCTCTACCAGTTAAAAATTAGAGGAAAACCAATTTTTATCATCACACAGCCCACACCAGTGTGATTTTCGCCGACTGATAAAGACCCGATCAGAAGGTTCTTTTTATACTCCGGGCAACGTCCCCCTTAAATGAAGATGTCTGACATTGCGGACAGAAGAGAAGGAAAGAAAGTCCTACTTAGGTGAAGGCATAGAAAGTCCTACTTAGGTGAAGTTGCAACACCTTTGGGTTTTTGGGGGTGGAGCATGTCGCGATTCTTAGGTTAGTTAGTTGCCCAAATAAAGTTTCCAACATTTTAGCCATAATCGCGAGTGCATTAGTTAAGTTACAATAATTTAGTTCACAGCAATTTGCTTAAGAGTTACGATAGTTAAGATAGTTTTTATGGTTACGATAGTTTTAGACCTTTGTGACTATAATTTAACAGGTACGCGGTTTGTTCATCATAAATTATTAAATAAGAAAGAAATTGGCTTACCGTCCAAAATCGAGAAAGTATCCAGAAAGTATCCGACTGGAATGTCGGACCGCGCGTAAGAGATACATTGTTGTAGGAGCGGCCTAGGATGCTAGACTAGATTCAGTAGGGTCGATCCACATAGGAGTTGGCCTTTATTCAGGAAGTTTTGTATCTCGATGGACGTTAACCATGTAGTTAGTTAGTTAAATTCCCCTCGTTAGGGGTGATGATGATGTATTAAGTCTACTCGTTATAAAGTTATTGATTACTCGTGCTGCATGAGCTCGAATGTGCATATGTAGCATTGTTGAATTTGTAATGCTAAATTGAAGAAGAAATAAACTTCACTTCATCGGCTGGGTTCAAACCAGCAACATCTCCTCAATTTTGCCTCCTGCTTCCCTTCTTGGCCAGGGACACTTTTTAGGATTAAATGCGGGCCTACTAGGCGAAGGATTTTTAGGGCTAATTTTGGGCCTCACTAGGACTTTTACTTTTCCATCATGGTGTAAGTGCATTGAGTTTGATAAGTTGGGTGTTAACTAACATGTGATTTTTTTGCAGTAGCAATTTCGATTGGACTTTGGTTGGTGTGAGTATGCCCCCACTGCAAACCTAATTCCTCCTTAGCAACTAAGTAGTGTAAGAGCCGAGGATAACGTAGCCTTGCCGTATTAGTTAGCAAGATAACCGCTACACCTCGTAGGGCAACCTATGTAGGAGACTGCCTAGTACGTAAGCCCCACCCAAACCCTAACCTAACTTGATTCAGTCTCATAGCTTTCTCACTGCCGTTTCCGGACAACATCAGCAAGCCTAAATGTTAGTGTGTCAAGCCCTACATTGACTTTACCAAATGTTGGACAATTATTTTCACCAGTTGCAAGTAATACTAGTGTTGCAGGAAGTGTTCCATTTGCACCAGGCGTACCTTCAAATGTGAATTTGCCTTTTCCACCTGCTTGTGTGGCTTCGGTAACAACTACAGCTAGTTTGCAGCAGCAGCAACTTATTCCAGTAACCCTAACATGGACTGACCCCTCTGGACAGGTTCAAACATGTTCTATTTTACCAAACGACCCTGTGTTCCAAATGCTTGGAAAGCCTTCGGTAACTGTATCTTCAATGCCAAATTAGTCTGCACCCTTGCCTGGACCAAGCCAAGTAACAACTCAAGATGCCTACTCATGTGCCAAATTATTATAGCCAACCTTTTTCAGCTAGTAATTCTACTGACACTGCCATCTTGGATTTGAGTGCTAAACTGGATTCAGTAGTTAATTTTTTATGGGGAGGTACAAATTCTTCAAGTAGGCCTGCTTCAAGTTTTGCACCTAAGCCACCATTAACTTCAACAACTAATGTTTTCAGTTCACCTGTTATGACACCTAGCAGTAATCTAGTTGGTAGTAGTTTAAATGTTGTTAGCTGTTTATCAGAGAATAATTACCAAAGAGCTGTTGAAATGTCAATACCTTTGCCTAAGATGGAAGCTTTGAAAATTGGAGAATTTAATGGGTTGAATGACAAAATTTTCCCCTCAGCTTTTATTATGAAATTGGAAAGAATTTTAAAGGTTAGGAAGATTGACGAGAAATTATTTATCCACCAAACTGTTCCATCATGGTTAACAGGGGATGTTGTTGACTGGTTTTTGGAAAATGAACCTTTTTCTAGTTGGGAGAATTTTAAAACCTTGTTTTTGGCTAAGTTTGAAGTACAGTCACATGGGTATAACCTAATTGCTAAGGTTAGAACTATGAGAATGCAAGAAAATGAAAGTTTCATTAAGCATTTTAATAAATGCACAGATATTTTACAAAACACAGGTGCTAGAATCAGTGATTTTGATCAAATTGAGGCTATTTTGGAGACACTGAATTCGACTTTTCACATGCCTATGATGTCAAGAAAATTCACTTCCTTGATAGATTTTAAAATGCAAGGTCTTTTCTTGGAAAATATGATTCAAAGAAGACAGGCTAATCCAATCCAAGCTGGAGTTTCAAATGTTGGTAACACTAGAAATGGTAGAAATCGTGTTAGAAGTTATGGGAATAACAGCACTAGTTTCTTGCCTAAATATGATGCAAAGTACACTTGTAACATTTGTAATATGATTGGGTGGACTTCTAAATTCTGCCCTAATATGTTAAATCACCAACAAAATCAGGTTGCAGTTTGGGAAAACGGCAGCAATAACAGTAATTCAAATAGTAGCAATGACCGTGCAAATGGACGAACTTTTTTTAACAGCCGCGGTCGTAGTAGTAATAACGGTAATAGTAGTCGTGCACGGGGAATTTGGTGCTCGAAGTGTAAAAATTCGTCGCACGAAACACAGAATTGCCGTGTAAATCCCGCTATTGGTTATCCTCCAAATAGAGGCACTATTGCACAACTTCATGAAAATGAGTTGGATTCTGATGCACAGGAATTCGTGCCAAAAAACCCGAAAGCCATCCAGTTTTAGTCGGTGAAGCTGGAAATGGCGTGTCTTCTTTTCAAAACCGACCAATTCCTAACAGAAATTGTCTAGGCGATCTTGTTGAGCCTACACCAGCACCGTGTGCACATTTTTCACTTAAATTCGGTAAAGAATATGCTGACGCCATACTCGATAGTGGAAGTACGATGTCTTACGTAAATATTTCACTAAAGGATGACTTGCTAAAAATGGGTTGTGAATTTACGCAACGTCGTTTTGGGTTTTTAGAGTTGCCGATACTCGTTCCGTTGAGTGTCCGAGTTTCGTATTGGCTACGTTTCAGATTGCGCAACGAACTGTAACTTTTCCACTGATCTTGATGGAAAACACAATCCAGCCAGTAATCCTTGGCGTAGATTTTCAGCAGTCAACGGGTTTACAGCCAAATTTCGCATCGAACACTTGGTTTTGGCAGGATAAACCTTCGAAAATCTACAAGCTAAATGGGGAATCGGGTATGGGCGAAGTCCATCAGTCCCAGGCAACTGCTACATCCATTGAGCCAGATGAGTTTTGTGCCACAGAGCAAGACATTCGTAATAAAGTAAATGAGAGTGACGTTTTAACAGATGACGAAAAGGAACAGTTGTTCAAGGTATTAATGAAATATAGATTTGTGTTCAGTTCGAGAATTGGTTTCATAAGCCCAGTTATGGATATTGATGTTGGCGATCACCCACCAATCGCGTTGAAACCCTATCCAGTTTCAAAGTTTAAAGAGTTGCAATTACGTCAGCATGTAGATCGGATGCTAGAGCTTGGGGTTATCGTCCCCAGCACGAGTGCATGGTGTTTTCCGGCGTTTATCATTCCCAAAAAGAATAACACCACGCGTTTTGTGATCGCATACAATAAATTGAACGAAATAAGCAAGATGCAAAACTTTCCAACCCCTAGAATTGAGGATATGGTGCAGAGGTGCCCTAAGAGCAAGTACCTTACTCTTTTTGATCTGACCGAAGCATACTGGCAAGTAGGAGTGACGAAACGAGCAGGTGAGGTGTCATCTTTTTGCACCCCGTTCGGAAATTTTACTCCTCTCAATATTATGTTTGGTATCAAACAAGCACCAGCGTTCTTCTGTGCCTCAGTTTCGCGAATGCTCGCCCCTCTACATTATCTGAACGTACAGAGCTATTTTGATGATATCTCGATTATGTCACAGGAATTCCGGTTGCATTTGATGGCGATCGAAGACACCCTAACGATTTTGGGTCGTGAAGGATTCAAAATAAACATAAAGAAGACAGACTTATGTAAGAAAGAGATAACCCTATTAGGTTATAAGGTTACGAGTGAGGGGGTTTTGCCGAACCCTAGTAAGAAAGAAATTCTAGAGAATTGGCCGCGCCCCAAAAGCATTAATGAGCTCCGAAAATTTCTCGGTTTGGCGGGTTTTTTCCGTAGATTTGTGATGTCATATTCGGCTATTGCAGCGCCTCTATTTTCGGTACTAAAAGGTAAAACTCCGAAATTTGTCTGGGAGGCAAAGCAGGAACAAGCTTACCAGAAAATTAAGAAAATGTTGGTAGACGCTCCCTTGTTAGCAGCGCCTGATTACAATCAGCCTTGGATAATTATGGCAGACGCATCCTTCTCTGGGGCTGGAGCGATTTTATATCAGGTCGATCCACTCGGATCCACTCACTAAGGAGAAGAAGACCATAGATATAATCTCTAGACGTTTGACAGTTGCTGAGCAGAGATTTTCTAATAGTGAAAAGGAATTAATGAGTATTATTTGGGCAGTGCGTAAGTGGCGTAGATACATAGAAGGGGGTGTAATAACAATTTTCAGCGACCATAGGGCACTTTCGGTTTTAAGCAAGGTAAGCGCGCCCACGGGACGCTTAGCGAAGTGGCTTGTGGAGTTATCTCAGTTGGACGCTAAGATCTGCTTCGTCCCAGGGTCACAGAATCGCATCGCGGATGTATTGTCTAGACGATACGAATCTATCACTAATCCAATCTTGATACCAGCGATGGATGAACGAACGGGTCAGAATTGTTACGTTTTTAACAACGATTGTTTGTGTAATCAGTTGGATATTGAACAGATTTCGCTTGATCAGATTAGAGCAGAAACGTTAAAAGATAAATACACGTTGGCATTAAAGTTAGCTTTGGAGGGAGAAACGAAGGAAATAAAGTATGATTCGCCTTCAGTTCATAGATTTGTGTTGAAATACCAGCCAAAGTCAATTGTGAGTGACGGAATAATTTATGTGGATGTAAATAAAGATGTTGTGGATGCGCCGAATTTGAAAATTTTGGTGCCCCGTTCGCTGCAAAAGAAAATCATTCAGCTGGTACACGATACGTTTACAGGTCCTCATATGGGTGTTTACAAGACGATAAAGCGCATATTTTATTTGTACACATGGATGAGTGCTACAAAGTTGATTTCAAATTACGTAAGGACATGTAAAGTTTGTCAGGTCCATAAGGCGCAGCAGACTCTTAAGAAGGCTAAAACGATGATAGTAACGGAAAAGGAAGCATGGGAGAGTATTGTATTTGACCTGAAAGGCCCACTGGTACGGAGTACAAATGGGTTTGCTTACATCCTAGTGGTGCTTGATAAGTGGAGTCATTGGGTTGAGTTAATTCCCCTAAGGAACGCTTTGCTTACATCCTAGTGGTGCTTGATAAGTGGAGTCATTGGGTTGAGTTAATTCCCCTAAGGAACGCTGAAGCTAAAACTATAGCAAAGGCACTCATTGATGAAGTGTTTTCACGGCATGGCGTACCAGCGGAAATTTTTTCCGACAGCTCCGCGATAAATGAAGAATTTATGCCTACAGTGGCGTATCAAAGCAAGATTTCTGTCAGTCTGTCAGCGTTAACAAAAACGCTAGCAATTTACGTGCAAGACGAAAAGTCGGGTCATAGAAATTGGGATTTGCGTTTAAAACAACTACAGTTAGCATTAAATTCAGCAACGGATTCGGTGACGGGTTTCATCCCAAGTATGTTAGCAACAGGAAGGGAGTTACGAATGCCCGAAGCCCCTGTCGGTAGAGTACACACGGACGAAGTTAATTACCCATTACACATCTTAAGGCCTCTCCAGACAGAAGAAAATTTCGTGCGAAGCAATGCGCGACTACGTGCCTACAAGGTCAAAATTGCAGCAATCGTATGGTTAGTGTTGCGTTAAAAACCAATATTGAACTCTTTTTTACACCATACTGCGACCCTGTGCAGCCGCGAGCAGCCAGTCTGGTTAGGGCTTTAACCCCTCGTCTACGATTACGCGGAACGTTCCGTTCAGTTGATTTGGCGGAAAAACCACGCCTCCTTTCAATCCCAGAATGCATTCCTTACAGAACTATGGAAATTCTGCTCGCCGAGCTGACTTTCTGTTGGTTCTGCTTTCCGTTAGGCCAAGTCAACATGGCGGACGATCCAACACTCAACTTTGCCACGCCGATATTTAATTGAAATCAAGCAAAACATGCATAAATTTACACTACCATGAACATTAAACACCACTAAGACTCGTGAAAGTTCGCTCAGTTAGCCGATAATCCACTCAACGCGAAATACTAGGCATGTAAGCGGTTGGGCCGTGTCCACTCGTTGTTCGTGGGGAGGGAGAAGCAAGTAGGTGACGCACACTTCATTTGAAAGGAATATGTGCTGCCGTTCAGCGCTAGCTTGGACGGGCATATGTTTGTTCCGTTCTGTTCATTCCATTCCGTTTTCTGTTTTCCGCGTTATCGTAGACGTAGGGTTAGGCCTCTCCAGACAGAAGACAATTTCGTGCGAAACGATGCGTTACTGCGTGTCGACAAGGTCAAAATCGGCTGCAATCGTACGGTTCGTGCTTTGTTTAAGCACTAATATTGAAGTCTTTTTTGCACCATACTGCGACACCGGGCAGCCGCGAGCAGCCAGTCTGGTTTGGGCTTAAAGGCCTCTCCAGACAGAAGAAAATTTCGTGCGAAACTATGCGTAACTACGTGCCTTCAAGGTCAATATGCTGCAATCGTATGGTTGCTGTTGCGTTTTAGGACCAATATTCAAGTCTTTTTTACACCATACTGCGACTCCGTGCAGCCGCGAGCAGCCAGTCTGGTTAGGGCTTTAAACTTAAGCCCTCTCCAGACAGAAGACAATTTCGTGTGAAGCTATGCGTTACTGCGTTCCTACAAGGTCAGAATTGCTGCAATCGTCTGGTTGGTGATGCATTCAAGCGCTAATTTTGACGTCTTTGGTACATCATCTTGCGTCTCCGTGCTGCAGCGAGCAGCCAGTCTGGTTTGGGCTTCAACTTCACGCATGCGTGCGATAGTTAGGAGAGCAGTACGCAAACGTCAAGCAGCTAAATTACATCGTGCTGCAAAGGCGGATAAACATAAAACGGGTAAAGAATTTGAGGTAGGAACTAAGGTTTACGTACGAAATCACCCTAAAAGTGACAAATCACGCTACTTTATGAAGAAAATGGCACCAATTTACATCGGAAATTACGAGATTGTTAAAAAGTTTTGTCCTGTAGCTTATCAGCTTAAAGATCTTAATACGGGTATTATTTCTCGTTATGTGTATCATATAGATAATTTACGTTAACAGATTGAAGGTGAACGTTACCCAGTTAGTGAAGCAGATTCCGAAGAATTTTAAACTTAAATCTAAAAGTAGTTACTGTGTTTCTTCTGGGTCTTCTTTCGGCCAGCAGTAGCTAGATCTAAAATAATTTCGCATGCGGATCGTGAAATTGCTTGTAAACTGAAAGGAAAACATGTTGTATACGAATAACCAAGGTTCACTGGCGAAATTTCATTCGCCAAGTCAATTGAAGCAGCTTGGAAAAATTCCAGGTTAAGCAGATGAGGTTCGGCAGCTGCCATCTTCGAACTTTTCGAAATGAAAATTATTCACGTGCAATTCTCACGCTTCCCCTTAGTGACCGTTACCTAGTTTCTTGAATCTGTTATTTTAATTGATAAATCAATAAACTGAGGATGTTAATTGTTTAGGATAACAATACTTGAATCAAATAATTAAAAATTAATTTCGGGTTGAACTTAGCTGATTGTTACCGCGTTAGTCAAATTTGACACGCGTTGTTAGCGATATTTGACAACCGATTTTGACGATTAAGATTTTGAAGTAAAAATCTTTCTTAGCTAATGATAATAGTAACCGATGGTTAATGGTTACAATTTTTTTTTCAAGTGAATTTTCGTGCATCATGCACTTAGTTTTTTTTCCTTGACTGTTTTTGCACTGATTGATTGTGATTGTATTTTGAATGTTGAAAAATCGTTTTGCTTCTGCATAATTTTCGTGAAAATGTTCAAGTAATTAAGTTTGCGTAGCGGGTTTTTACGGAAATAATGTCTGAATTTTGACGCTCAAAGATTTCCCAGACCTTACAGAAGAACATTACTGATACGCGTAAGTAATGTCACCCTACTGGAACAGTCAAACGATTGAATTATTAGCAGATAAAAAGCTTAAACGTCCCCATAGCATCCTTAATTTTAACTTATTGTTAATGCGCGCCTTCTTGGTATTATTTTTGAATAATTTCTGAGAACTTTGATTATTTTGCATATAAAATAACTTAGCTTAATAAATAGTTTTCACTTACCTTAACGAAGCGAGGGCGCTTCTTTTCGAGGGCGGGACCTCTGCAACGACGGTTTCCACAGCTTTCTCGTACTCTTTAAGCTAGGGCCTTAGTGGGCCTCTTTACCTTGATGCTATGGCTCCATATTATCTATTCTGTACACTCTGTATCTTTATTGCTGTATTCCAGTAATGCTATGTACTTTGATGTATGGTCCAGTCCCTGTGGATCAGTGGTCTGGATGGCTCTGGCCTTGCCTGCCCCTAGGGGTAGCTGCTAGCAGAGATGGATCATGGGATACCAGGATATAGTACAGGAAGTACCTTGCACCACCAGTGGCAGGTACTGGCTGCAGCTCTAGGTACTTAAGGCCTTGCAGCCCCTTGCAGCCTCACTCTGGGAGCTAGTCCCTAACCAGCTAAGAACTCTTCCTGAAGTGTGCCACTCTGCTAGTAGCCCTGATCAGAGCATCCTTGAACCATTGGACATCTCCTGAGGACAGACCGCGTGGCCCTGGAATAAAAACCCTGAATTTACCATCCTTCTGGCGTTCTTCCTTGTACCGGGCATAGCGGGGTTGCAACTACCAGAGTGTAGGCTACAGCTGATAAGACAGCGAACTTCCTGTTTACTGCCCTTTAAATACAGGGAAGTCATGTGATGCACTTAAGACTATATACATGGAACAGCCTATTTAGTGGTTAAAGGGTTATCTTGGTAGGGTTAACATATAGACATGAAATTGATGGCTGCCATTGTGGAGCACACAAGTGACGACTCCACAATGCAGCGAGCGAAAAAAAAAAATAAAAAAAAAATAATCTAAGCCTAGCTGGAAATAAAATTATGATTACGAAGGCAAGATGTATTTTTTAGTGCACTACCTATTTTTAAAGAAAGATACATAATTTTTCGCTTTCGAGGAAAAACTAAACACTATTTTTGAAAGCTGTTTTACAAAATAAAGAACTGAAGATGCAGCCTATTTAGTGGTTAAAGGGTTATCTTGGTAGGGTTAACATATAGACATGAAATTGATGGCTGCCATTGTGGAGCACACAAGTGACGACTCCACACTTGATACTTCTACTTGATACTTGGGTGGGTGACCGCCTGGGAATCTGGCTGTTGCAGACATAGGGCCTTAGGGCTTCGGGCAGATGACCAGGAGTGGTTAACGCTCGTTAAACCCTTTGACCCTTTTTTGAAACAATTCAAACTTTGCTCTGAAAGTCTGCATTTGCGAAATAAATACGCCATTCTATCGTTTCTAGCTGCCAACAACGTAGCTTAGTTTGGTTTAAATAAATATGCGTTTAGCTGGAACACGGATTCGTTCATTTCATTTCATTTCATTTATTATCCCAGAAGCCATGGTCCAAAACCGTACGCTCCAAAAAACAAACGCTAAACACTACGCACGAAATAAGACTAGAGAACTAGAGAACTAAGCATGCCATACACTATAAAACCTTGCTGCAGACACTGAACTGTCCACAAGGAACACTCCGCACAACACCGCGCACATCAGAAAACACTAGGGCAGCACAGATCAACACTCAATCCAGGAGAGGGCGGCACCTTCTGGGCACATGCTACACCATGACCCCTGTTGCCATACATTATCTGGCTAGGAGTCGTAACTTCCGCAACGGCGATTTTCCTACGGTGGCTGATAACAATAAATATAGCGTTGGCTGATCACGAACAAATGTGGCGAAAAGGCCTTGATAACGTTGCTACAATGAGCAAATCACAAGAAAGTGTTCCAGCATTAAGTCAACGTTAAACACAGTGAAAAGTGGGGAGTCCACCCACCCAAAACGGCTTTGGTGGCCGTGTAAAAGTGAGTGGCTCGTTCGCAGTCGTGACAACACCCTGGCATCTGCAAAAATCAACCTGTCTAACACCGGCTGCGTCCCACAGTGCGGCTGTACTCGAAAAAGGGTTCTCCCCGTGTGTGCTACCGCCCAGTCATTTTGCCACTGCTGGAGAAACCACTGGCGGAGGAGCGGCCGTCGAGCAGCCACAGTGACCGTCTGCCGTACCTCAGGTGTACCCGGAGCAGCAGCCTCACGCGCCCACCCGTCGGCAAGCTCGTTTTTGGCCAACCTACTGTGCCCGCAAACCCAACGGAGGACAACTGCCCCACGCTGCAGGGCAACCCAAAACTTCCAGCCTACAGAGAACACCACGGGGTCCGTCACATTAAGATTTTTCCACGCATGCTGTAGCAGCTTAACAGACGTCAGAGAATCAGTAACAACTGCAAAAGATGGTGTAGGCCTGGCTTTGGCTAGGCAAACAATACGCTTACATGCGGGAACACTATCAGTACCTTCCTAAAGCACCGAACAGAACGCACCACTGTTAGAGACAGATTGGCTCCAAACTTGACGTCACGCGTGCGCAGTGATGTTGCATCAGCTACTCAGTACTTTCCTAAACTACAATACAGCTCAACAAGCTCAGCAGTGTATTCGTTACGTCATACCTTCACCGCGACCAGACCTGGCTAATGGGTTTGACCAGGATTGGCTAATAGATGTGACCAGGCGAGAGCAATGCCAAATTGCAACCATCTCAGGGAGGTGGTTTGCTGGGGTGGAGGTTTGAGCATGCGCGAGCTAACAGTTTTGAAGAAACAGATTCATCGCTGACGATGTTGACGTCAATCAAGCCGCATCAACACGGATATTAGCAAGGAATGAGCCAAACTGTCACCAACAGTGGTGCATTTGGTTCGCTCTGTTTGGTCGTTTAGGAAGGTGCCGTATGATGATGATGCTATGGTCTTCCCTTTTGTAACAGAGTGCGGCCAAAGCCGCAATGCCCTCCTGTCAACTGCAAACCAACCAAAACAACCTCAACCCACTCCCCCTAATCCTTACCCCTCCTATTCCACCATCCCAAGAGAACCCTCTTCCTCCCCCCCACTCCTCTCTCCTCCTCCCTCCACCCAAGGAGCCATCTTACAGCCTCCTCCCCCATTCATCTCGACCCCTGAGGTCCTCCAATCCGCTGCACTCAATCAACACATGCTACAATGTCTCTTCCACCTCCTCGCATATCCCACAGGTCGTATCCTCATCTTCCCCACCATCCCTCCACACCAAATCCCTGGTATCCAGTGAGCCCGCCCTAGCCCTAAAGAGCAGGACACTCCCCCAATCCCCCAGATACCATTTCTCCCACCCCATCCACCTTTTCTCCTCACGATCCCTCGTCGTCGTCGCCTTTTTTCCCATATCACGAGTCCATTTCTCCATCTCCACATCTTTAATTCCCTTCCTCCAGTCCCTTCTACCCCCAATTCCTCCCCCTCCCACCCAAACAAACTTCCCCGCCAGCAACCTCGTCGCCTCCACCCACTTAGTACTGCACCATCTCGTCACATACTCATTAGTAGGGAATGAGCCAAACTGTAACCAACAGTGGTGCGTGTGGTTCGCTCTGTTTGGTGGTTTAGGAAGGTACCCGCAACACTCCTCCGCAAACAATTCGAATTTCTACTGCACGACGTACGCGGAGAACGGCACACCGTCCCTCACGCATTAAAGACAGCCCCCAAAGAAGAACGATAATTTTGGTGTGACAGCGCGATCACTTCACTTGGGCGTGTTTCTCAACTAGAGGGAAGAGTGGTTGGATTCCTCTAAGCCACGCCCCTCAACGTCACCAAAACTGATCAGTTTAGAAACACCACTGCCTCACTTGTCGTTCTCAACATTAGAAAAATTAGCAATAATCGCTGCCACATCTATTTTCAGCAAGAGAAATGTTAATAAGAACATAATACAAATGGTTATTAATCTATGTTTAATTGGAATTTGTTTCTAAATTTAGACATTTTCCATATCTCACTTCCTACAGTTTAGAAACACCACCATCTCAGCTACTAATGCGTGTGGCAGCCATGTTAGAACAGTAAGTGAGTGAGAAAAAACTTGCCTCACTTTCCTCAGCAACATCTCAGCTCCATGACGTCACGTGGGAGGAGTTTGGATCAGTCTCCTCGAGTTAAGAAACAGTTTTCCTCACTTCCCTCAGACATCCCTCTAGTTTAGAAACAACACCCTTGCCTCGGAACCGCTTGGTCACGTGACCATTCAATTTTACACGGGCTGCCAAGCCCCCACGATCATACACGCAGAACACCTTCGTCTGGAAACTCAATGCACAAAACACCTCGCGACATTCGTTGGTTGTTTAATAATTCACCGTAATTAATTGTTCAGCTCGTGGCATTTTAAGGTTGGTAACCAAGAAGTCAAGCAGTAACATGAATGTGAATTTATAAAAAAATATTGTATATCGTGCGTTTGTAATTGGTTTTAGATGGTATAATTCAGTGACGAATTGACTTAACGAAACCGAAAATTGTCAGTGTTCAGGACGTTCGGCGCGTTCAATTACGCTCCAAGTGACGGGAATTAAACAAGAGAGGAACGTCTGGCAATGGCGAAGGCAATGGCTGACGATAGCGACAATTCTCAATGGGTCCACAATATTTTCAGGGTGGCAGTAACTGCAGCAGCTCATCCAGTGGAATATATTAAGGTTCTTATTCAGGTATGGTTCCGTTTCCATTTTTAGTGTATCCAATAGGTGTGTAACTGTTGAGTAACAATAAGCCTAACTGAAGGCCCCAAACACGTGAAAGATGGTTTGAATGGTTTAAGCTGCTAGATTTTTTCCAAAATAACTAGTTTTATTGCCATTATTTACAATATTTAGTTTGTCTGTTGCATAGTGATCAGAGCTTGTCTGTTTTATTCTAGCTTGGATATGAACCCCTCCCTCCCAGGCCGACTACTACGTTTTTTGGCAAACCTGCCTTAGCTTTGCCCGGCGTTTTTGAATATAGTAAGTATTGAAAGCAATAGCTTGGTATTATTATTGATATTGTGGAAGAATTTGTGATGTATGAGGGTGGCAGTCATGCACGTGTGGGTTCAACTAAGGCATAGTGAGGACTAGGAACAACTGCGCTGTAGCTAACACTTGAAGTACTTTAATCACTAGCTCACAAGGCTTTATATAAGGTATGTCACATGACATGTAGTCATGTGATACTGGTATGGCAACAACATTGTATGGATAGACTGTAGTTAACTATGGAGGTATATTAAGCTGTGAACTACCATTGTTGTGCCTCTATTGGAATTGGACTAAAGTTTATTTAACGGTTACGGCTACACACATAATTCCCTCAAAAACATCTGGCTTCTGGAAATGTAAGGGCCCTCCCTACCTCGTGGTAGAATTACCTCAATTGGCCCTCTGAACAACTTTTTCTTATAGCATTTTTGGGGCAAAGGTTTCGTTTGGCTCTCACTAATTACTGCATGTTGGGACTCTGCACCTCATCACTGTGTTCGCTTGCACCCCTCAGTGGCAGATTTTCCTTCATGCAAGTCATGGTGCCTCGCTTTGCGTAGTTGCCGTCAGCAGGCGGGAAGGGGCCCTTGCGCGTCTCAAGTTCCAAACCTGTTTTGGGAACAGTCAAGGTCCTGTAACTAGGATTATTAGGTGTTTGGGAGGATACGACTTTCTAATACAGCCTGCTTCCTTGACTGTGCAGTTCGCATCACGAGTTCTCTCTCGAAATTGAAAACGAGAGACTGCGCTGGCGACGTAGTAAGATGATAGAGAAATTCTCACTGAGCTCTGATCTGCAGGGGTTGATCTTGCAGTGTAGCCATCATTGGCTGCTTCTCATTCGGCTCATGCTTTGGTCCCTATGGCAGAATGGGAGTGATGGGCGACGCCAAGAATTTATAGGGTTAGGTTGCGTGGTCTTCTTTTTGTGATAATTCAGCCAAAAATTGACAGATTTGGACGTTCAGATAAACCATTTGAACAGCTTTTCGAAAGCTTTTGAAGGGTTAGTTTCTCAAGATGATAGGTTGGGTTGTTCTCAAGTTGTTTAGCGAGATAACTACTCACAAAGGTGTTGAAAAAAAAGTAGTTGTTCGTGTGCCCTAATTGGCCTAATTTTGCACGACGCAAAATTCCACCTCTGCCCCCTATCTGTAGCTCGCAGACACCACCATCTCCACACAGACAGTTTTCCAGTTGTAAAAAGCTTGTCGCAGACTGGCTGAAAATATTCCTCTCCTGGGGCTTTGGCAGGTCTTTATGTTCTTGAGCCTCAAAATAATTGTTTGGGTTTAAATTCTGTATGGCACTATTAATTTCTTAGGATCTGTGACCAACAGATTATAATCTCGGTCCGGGGGCCAGATTCGGCCTGTGAAGCAATTTTGTCCGGCCCTTGCTTTATGTTCAATAAAAAAGATTTTTCAGCTTCTTTTGAAGGTATGTTTTCCTTTTTCCTGAGCGAAGCGATGATTACTTTTTTGAAACTAGGAAGATCTCTACTTCCTTCAGGAATGGCTAATGAGCATCTGCATGCTTTATACTTCACACTGGAGTTTGCACTTTTAAATCTCAACGTTGATAAACTTGGAAGCCCACAGTTTTCAACAATGGTGGCTTAGCAATCATTGTTTAGTGAGTAGCAACTGTAACTATGCGGCGGAGGGTGGAAAAATACTGCTATCTTAATTTACAAAAACCACAACATAGCTAGTGTTTGGTATTGGGGCAAGATCACTCCTCACTACACCTAGAAAAGGCGGGGTGGGTGGGGGTTGACACCGCTGGAACCCACTAGGACCAGACGAGGAAGAATTTTGCCCACGAAAGATAAGCAACTGTGCTATGTGGCCTACAGTTTGAAAAGTTTGGGGACCTCTGTCCTAACTGACATGCTGTTGTGTCGTCCCCTCCCAAACACCTAATAATCTTACCTGTAACAACCTGAAGTCGGAATAGACCAGGAAAATATTATTTCGGATGTGCACGAGTTCGGCTTTTTCTGCACACAGATTAAAGAATAGCCATGTAAAAAACTAGGGCCATGCAAAGTTAATTGCTTGGTTTACTGCCGCGTGCGGGTGTCATAAATTATCGCGGATCAAAGTTTTTTTTTATCTCAATCTTGGTACACCCTCTAATAATCATATTTATGCCAAATTTGACCGTTTTTGACATTCCATTTGCCATTTTAACCGGCTCGAAACGAGTTTTCCAATGGTGCAAATGTCAAACATCTAGCTCAAACTACTAAGAAGTTATTTGGCAAAAGCATTTTTAATAAAAGACAACATAAATAACATATTAGCAGAATATAATACTTTTTTAGGCCGACTGCATATTCTTTCAGCTAGGTACATGTCAAACAAATGTGGGCAGTTAAATTAAATATGCAACCTTGCCCGTAAACGAAAGTTTTTTTTTGCAAGGCCTGATAGTACAACAAACTGGCAGTTTTGACTTTCAACACCTTTCCATGCCCTTAAACTTGAGAAGGCAGTCGGAATCTAAGTAAATTAATTACAAAAGAATGTGGAAAAACCATGAATTGCGACAGGTTCGCCCCCCCCCCAAAAAAAAAAAATTGGAAAAATGTAGTTTAGGCAGGTGAACCAGAAACAGGAAATTTGTCAAGTAGGTCTAGGTGTAGGGTAGCTGTTTCTGATTTAAAGACTAATTTTCTGAGAAACCGTTACACTTCTTAGCGTTGGTAGTTGATATTTTTATTTTTTTTCAAAGTAATCACCAAAAAAGTGCTCCATAGTGTTCTGATCACCCCTCCCCCCAAAAAAATATCATTTTTTTTTATTTCACTTCGTTGCCAACTTCTATTCCATTTTTACCAAGGAGCGCGGAGGTTTTTTTTAACAGCGGTATAAAAATGCTTTATTTTAGACTTTGCGTTACACTTCAAGCAAATGCCAGACTTTTATCAACTTCTACAGGTACTAGCCCACTAGGCTACCAGTTCTATGTTCTACATGTGATAAATTGTTGGCACTGCCCTGAAGTAGGCGTATACATTACATACAAAATTAATTTAATGCACTTTTAGTCCCAATTAAAAAATGTATACCGTAAATCGCCTAATAAATGCCCTTGCACTACTAACGCCCAACCCTCAAAAGGTCAGAAATCGTGCACAGTAGTAGGCTAGCTGTATTGTGCCCGCCCCATATTGTTTTTTCTTTAGTCAATCAGTAAATTGATTAATAGCTTCTAACGTTTAAAGAAATCAATGTTTTAACCCTTTATCTTAGTATGCGTTCTGTAGCAAAATTAACAAAATGATTCATAAATTTAACGAAATCAACAGTTAAACCAACACGATTCACGGGAGCGTAATCACAGAAAAGTGGGCAATATTAGGACTATGCGATCGATCATTGATCTGCATAATATGGCTTCAGTCTAGCGAAAACGCTATTTTTTTCTCATTTATTCACAAATTAAGTTGATTACATCTTCCTCCTTCCAATAAATAACATAATTCAAAGTTAAAACTAATTTTTAACCATCACCAACCTCAAACAGATAACGTGATTCACCACCGTGAAACGCGTGTGTTGACGCATTTATCGCCATAGAGTTATAAGACGGAAGTTCCGGCGGAGGTGGACGGGTTGTTCTGGATCCGTGGAGCGTCAGTAGCGGACACGAGAAACCGCGCTAGGTTCCACGCGTCCATACAGTGCAAGCGCTTGAAACATCCAGTTCACAGCGTCCGTTATGACTTTACTCTGCTTTGCATTTTCGGTTGTGAAGCGCGTGTCTGTTTTGAAGGTTGGTGTTGGTTAGAAATTAATTTTAACTTTGAATTAGGTTACATGTTGGGAGAAGGACGATCTAACGCACAAAATTCTTAAATGAAAATAAAGCCATTTTGTTAATGCTAGGTTTAACCCAGTTCACAAACATATAATCAACTTTTCCACGATGGATTTAGGCCTAAACGCTTACCCCATAAAATGCGTTAAGGTCAGAAATCTTGTTGTAGCTTTATTAAGCCCTCTCCACTTAAATTAATTTTAGCCACCCACGGGCGTTTATAGGTGATTTAAGGTATTGGTACAGGTGCCATGAAACGGACAAGGGGAGTAAAGTATATAACCCTAACAGTATCATTTAACAGTAACAGTTTTTTGTATGCTTCTGAAGTTTTGAGATATGTAGCCTCAAAACAAAGCTAACGGTGATTTTTTAAATTTCTGCCTGGTTTTACTAAAAACTTCAGGGGTGTGACAATGATTTCTAGTTGCCGGCACGAAAATATGCACTACACATGATAAACAAAAAATTTCATGCATTTTTAGTCCAATTAAAAAAATATATATTGGTTTGGGTGCCATGAAACTGACAAAGAGTTGTTATGTCGGTCCGCCGAAAAAAAACAATTGGAGAGGATGCCTGGCCTCCAACCATCAAAAAATTCGGGATGGATTTTTTTCTGAGCACCCAAAACCTCGATTTTCAAACCTCAGCCATTTTTTTTAATAATGGACAGAAACGGCCAAAGTCTTCAACCCTTAATAGCCTGAAACAATATCTACCTCTTCGGGAAAACTGAATTTGAAAATTCCTTCTAGAAGATTCAGAATCCACATTTGAAAATCTCTTGAAACCAACCGCAGTGCTCAACATTTCCGGCCACCATTATTGAAACTCTATGTACATTTGTATTGTACTTTCGTTATTTCTTTTGGGCAAAAACCCCACATACACTAGCTTAGTTGTGCATTAGGAGGGGCTTCCTTCCTTGGTATTTAACCTCCCTTAAATGTGGATACAGACAATTTTAAGTGTGATATTTTTTTATTATGTTTGTCGGCCGCAAATCTTAATGAAAAATTTCCACTACGATCCAAAACTGTCATTTAACTCGAAGGTTAAAACTTCCCATTTAATTAATGCGTTACAGCATTCATCTAAGCTAGTCTATTTACTCTTTTTTTATATTCTTTTACCCCCAGAAACACTACCATTAGTCCGAGACAATTCGACAACAGCATTCTCACGGACATAAATGTTTGTGTATATATTTTTTCTTTAATTCTCCATCAAACTCCGACTGACCATCCGAATGCAAAAACTAGATTTTTCTTCAATTAAAACAATATATCTTACAAAGATCTGTTCCCAAAGACAATCTGTGCAATAAAACTGCGCCCCCCCCCCCCC
>JAHWFP010212910.1:28429-41778 GCA_023313725.1 Lithobius niger
GTCCACAGCCACAAGAGTCCACAGCCACAAGAGTCCACAGCCACAAGTCCTAACGTCAACATCTCCCCCTAAAAATACTTATCCAAAGTCATAAGAGTCCCAATACAGTAAAGCCAAAGGAGTCCAACGTCATAAGGGTCCGTGGTCATAAGAGTCCGTCATAAGGCCCCAATTACTAACCCGGTCATAAGAATCCACTGTCACAAGAGTCCCGTACACAAGAGTCCAAATAACGTCAGTCGCAAGAGTCCCCCGTCATATGACTCTAGCACAGAACAGTCATTAGAGTCCCGCGTCACAAGAGTCCCGCGTCACAAACGTCCAAAATTTTGAAACCGCGTACCGTCAAGAGTCCCATCGTCATACGATTCAGGCCAAGGAGGGAAAAAGACGTGGACATTCCTGAGTGAAGGGGAGGTGAGGATATATAAAAAGACACACTAATCTTGGTCTTGGCTTGGTGAATTAGCGAAGCAACAATTCGTCTTTTTTTGTTGTTTTAATTAATTAATGTTTGTTACGGACCTTTTATTGGCTTGGCTTGACTCGTACAAGGGTAGAACAGTTCAAAAGCTGATTGTCAAAATAAGCTTTGGCATGCTCACTGCGGCTAAACATGTAACATCGGAAACCGCAATTAATCACAAATTCCTTCCAATTTGAATTGCATCATTAAATTTAACATCTCCTGATCTTGGGAGGGACAACTGCGATAAGTCTTGCTTATTAACATGTCAGACGTGCTGGTATTGCCAGCTACGGCCATTGTCCATTGTTACGCGCACACGTAATTAAAGGTAGTCTTTTTGTAAAATTTCCACCAGATTTTTTTCGCGTTTTCGCCCTATCGGTTTTTTTCCATCAACATGTCACGGTTTTACTAATACTTCTAGACTTACAACGTACCGTATTCCAGAGGTGCCCACAGGGGGAGGGGGGTGGACGAGAGGAGCATATCCTCGTTGCCATTTTTTGGGGGGGACGAATTCCCCCCCACCCCCCCACAATAAAACTATGGCTGACAGGACTATTGTTTTTATTACTGTTAATATTTTTTTTGGGGTGGGGGAACGAATTAAGTTCCGTCCCCGTCCTCCCCCAACAAAACAAAGTTTCATGATTGGTTGGCCTACTGTTGGCTGAGTGAGGTGGAGGGGGAATCCCTCAACTAATACGTCAGCCAGTCGTAAAAACGAGTTTGTATCATCAATAACCATAATCACAAAATGAACGATACAGAATATCGTATGCAGCAAGCCAATTATGTTAAAATCCCAGTAGGCTTCAACAATTTTCAAATTCCAATACAATTAAAATAAAGTTCCGACATGGCACACTGTAATTGCTCGCTGATCACCAGTGTATCATGTAACGTATTCATATTTTTATATTCGTTCAATTTTTTTTCACCCCCCCCCCACCCTTCCAAATTAAAAAAGTATATTTCGTAATATGATTAGTTGGTGCCTAAATAATAATGCTATGAAATATACAACTTTTTCTAAAATAAAAGAGGGGGGGGGGGAAGAGCTGTTAACAAAGTTCGGGTGGGGGCGGGTGGGCACCCCTGCCGTATTCCAAGGCTTAACATTATTTTACCGAAGGAGACGGCTGATGACATTTTTTTCTAGTTTGGTAGCAAATCGGTCTGATAGGTAGATTTTTATAGGAGCTCAGCCCGTTGTTTTTGTTTTTTGTTAGCACCGAAATGTCGCAGTCCGGGATTTGTGTACGGCCTCTGTACCGAATTAAAAAAAAAGTGCGTCATCATGGCATCTTCATTCTAACCCTCTCTGCTAAAAGGAAAAAAACAGCCCTATCGTTCCCCCCCCCCCCCAAACCCCACCATCCACAAGACCATGAAGAATGACCAAATTTTATTCTTTTTTATTGCTTTCTTAACTAACAATGTTTTCTTGAAAATATGATTAAATACCGTATATGTATAAGTGAACAGAAACATAAATAAAACAACCTCTTTACTTCCATAAAATGGCTATTGAAAGAGTTCGACATCCACGTGTATTATCTACGAGTCACACAATTCTGCAAATACTGTTTTGCATGATTGGTCCTTCAGTAGAAAGGAAGAAGAACCAACTCCTCCCCCCCTCTTCCCTCAATGGTTACGTCCCGTTTCGCCAAATTCCGTTTCGCCAAAAAAAAAACAGATTAACAGCTTTTGCCTCAGGGGCCATTCCCGTTTCGCCAAATCCCGTTTTGCCAAATATCGTTCACGAAATTTTAGCCACACGAAACATTTAAAACATTTAAACACGAACATTTATAACATGATAATGGTCCGACATTTATAGATAAACACCCGTTTTGCAGAATCCCATTTTGCTAAATAATTTGTTTCAAATTACGTGCCACGCTCGCTGCGGCTAAACACATAACATCAGAAAACACAACTTATCAAAAATTACTAACAATTAGGCGTGCCGTTTTAACTTTTGCAATGTTACATTTTTGAAGAATATTTTGATTCTGAGAAACGGGATTCTGCAAGACAGGAATTCCCATTTGGAAAGGTTAACCATCACGTGTATAACTATTCTTAAAAGAGAACCTTGGTATTGACGTAGTGACGCCCAAACATTCTAAACAATTATATTTAAAGCGCACATTTTTCCGTCTATATTGCCAGTTTTCAAAACGCTAATAAATCAACTTACCGTATTCTACCACTGCTTGTCTCTGTTAAATGTTTGCCTTTTAAAGCCCCATTACATAGAAATAAGGTATTAAATTTTGTGTACGTAAAATTTTGTCAAATTCGTTTTGGCGAAACGGGATTTGGCAAAACGGGACTGGTTCCTGAGGGCAAAATGGTTAATCTGCTTATTTTTTGGCGAAATGGGATTTAGCGAAACGGGAGTTCTCTCACCCCCTCAATCTCCATGGCTGAATTACTTTTCTGGAGAATTTGCACAATTTTCTTGGCTTCTGTCGTCATGTTACCCTAATTCCAGATTTCGTCAGTCATTTATCGTAAGAATCTGGAGTTACAGTAATTCCGGGTCCAGTAAAGGGTTTGTACTTAGCAAAAATCCGGAGTTATGGTAATTCCGTGTTACTTCAGTTACTACCAGATGTAACCATGATGAAATGTTTGGGAGTTTGGTTTATGTCCTCTCTTAAACAAACCGTACATTGCAATTACGTAGTAAAAAATTCTTTGAACCGGCTACACATTATGAAACGTGTGTTTTCATCTGGAGATGCCAAAATCCTACTCTGGGCATACAAGGTCTATGTGCGCCCCCTACTGGAGTACGCTAGCCAGGCGTGGTCCCCAAACTTTTTACAGGACATCGACCACGTGGAGTCGGTTCAGCGTTGGTTTACGAAGTCTTTAACCGGAATGAAAAATTTAACTTATGAAAGCCGCCTCCAGCTATTAAACTTATATTCCTTGGAATTACGACGCTTGAAGGCATATCTAACCCTAACTTTCAAGATTTTAAGAGGTTTCCTTAACACTGATATCCCTCTCTTCGAATTGTCCACGACGAGACATATACTTCGGCACATATTTAAATTAAACAAAATTCGCTCTCTCTATCCTGCTTCTGCTGTCCGACTTTCAAGGTCACGGATTGCCAGCGCCCGCTCAAGCAGACGACGCCATGGCCCGTTCAAAGGAAGCGACGACTGAGACCAGAAACAAGATGGCCGCTCCATCGCCTCGCAGTCCGTCGCCCGTCGATCCTATATTGGTTGTCAGCCCTTCGGTTCAAGTGTCTCCTTCTGCTTCACCACTCCCATGTGGCCAACTTTCATCACATTCTTCATTTGAAAAAGCCAAGAAAAAGAAACACTCTCACAGATCGTCATCTTCTAAATCGCATCGATCTATATCCGAATTTCCACTCGATCTATCATCACGCTCGTCCAAGAATTCGGACTGTCCTTCGCACACGTCTCAACACCCGGACTATTTCTTCAAGAATTCGGACAGTCGATCACACAACGACCAGCCTCTATCCGCATCGCAAGTTCACGCTCTAATGGACTGTGCCATACGTGATTTCGACTACAAGTCAAGAATAAACAAACCACCTTCATCATCACACAGCCTTTCCTACACCCATGATCGGATTACTAATTCGTCCTCAGCTTCTCGCAAACGTCACCACTCACCAGGCAAGTCTTCTCGAATTAAAACTTCCAAGCATTCCACAAAGAAAAAAGATGATACTGTGTTTGTCCGTCCATCAACCCCTCCAAAAAAGAAACGATGACACAACAGCCCTGACCATTCAATCACCACCGAAACTGATCTTGAGTCTGCTTCAGTCCTCAACAATTCGTCTCAACAAGAGTCTGTCCCACATTCAAGCAAGTCTGATTCTATGGAAACATCATGTCACGCCCACTTTAACGACTGCTCTACCGATGAAGACGACTATGAAGAAAATACATCGATCCCTTTATCCAAACTCTTCGCAAGGTCGAAGAATCCATTCCGGACTGTGTTCTTTACAAACCCTTACCCACAACTGCTGCTTCAACGAAAAATCGGGGTCTCACCACAGGAATTGGATACTGTCAACGAGACAAGACTCTCAAATCCCGTCCTATGCTCGGCCAGTCGACACCACTTCTCACAACTCTACTGCGCAACGGCGGTACCTTTTTGGGAAAAGAACCGTTAGAACTGGACAAGGATCCACCTCCCCCCAAGCCTGGACGTGAAAACTGGTTCTTCCGCCCTTATGGTGATGGTGCAGCAAACCCACGTCACTTCGGCACCTACACTGAATCTGAGTTTTTGACGTCTGAAACCAAGATGGATTTCGGAACAGCCCTCCACATTCCTAAACGAATCGATATTCCTTCCAAAGTCCTGAAAGACATCGACAAGATCACCCGTCTTAGTCTCAGAGCGCTTTCTTAAGCTGACGTAATTTACACGGTAATCTACGCTTTATGCGAAAAAGTCTCAACTGAACAGTCAACCAGAGGCAGCTCGTCTCACAGCATTATCCAGCAGCTCTTCAAGAAGGCATCTTTTGCAGTCTACCACTCCATGAACTGGTCAACAAAGGCAGTTTTCAACACGACCCTTCTTTTAAGAGAAGCAGCCCTGAACACTTCAACAAACATCAATGATTCCACCCGTCACATCTTGAGAAATCGGCCCATTCACGAAACGGACACACTCTTCCGTGGTCTGATTCCTAAACTTGCTCCACACTTGGATTCTTCACGCAAGCCAAGATTCAACAGACCCTTATACAAAAACCAGAAGTCCTTTCGTCCCAATCCAAAAGAATCGGATTACAAGGACTCTCACTCATCTAATCCCTCAAAGCCAACCCAGTTTGATGACCCAAGGCATTCAAATAAACCCTCTGACAACCGGTCCTTTCGAAGCAAGTCAAATTACAGAGGAAGAGGAAAGAACAACAACAGAACTTCCACACCAGACCGTCGCAGTTTCTACTCATCCAAGACATCTCACAGCAAATCCCACAACCGATGACACACCTCGTCAAGCCATCCCAGTAGGTGGCTGCCTTCAACATTTTCGCCAGGCCTGGGAGAACATCACAAACGACAAATTCATACTCTCCATCATAACGACGGCTTTCATCCCACCTTCCTGACCAGACCAAAATTAGTCACACCCCCTCCCTGGGAATTCGTACCAAAAACAAGCCCTCAACTTTCCATGGAAATTCAAGAACTTCTCATAAAAAGAGCCATCCAAAAAAGTCCAAATCCAAATCAACCTGGTTTCTACAGCACCATTTTTCTTACAACCAAAAAAACCGGAGGAGAAAGACTAATCTTCATCCTGAAACCACTAAACAAGTTCATGGAAAATTCTCACTTTAAGATGGAAACGTTCGAAACCATTCGGCAAAATCTAAACCAGAACGACTGGACCATTTCTCTCGATCTAGAAGATGCTTATCTTCACATTCCACTCCATCGGGCAGTCCATCTTTTCCGATTCATGTACGACGGAAGCGTCTACGAATTCATCTCCCTACCATTCGGGCTAAACGCCGCACCAAGAATTTTCACTACTGTCCTAAAACCTGTTCTAGCCCACCTCCACCAAAAACAAATTCCAGCAAGTGCATATTTGGACGATTGGATCCTCAACCACGAATCACCCAACTAACTCATTACAAACAGAGAATTTACCATGACCCTCCTCTCAAATCTAGGTTTCGGCCTCAACATAAAAAAATCCCGCCTTCAACCTGCTCAGTCCTTCATCTTCCTAGGGGCCTCATTCAATCTCGCATCTGCAACCATCACTCCTTCTCCAGATCGAATCGAGTCAACCCTATCCGCCTGCAGGAACTTTTGTCAAAGACCAAGTCACACACTTCCAGACCTAAACTGTCTGATAGGAACCTTGGACTCCAGGGCATCTCTTGTCCCCTACGGGAAATGGATGACAAGCCCCTTCCATCATTTTCGGATCGATCACTGGAAAGATACTCATCCCTTATCCACCAGAACATCCCTAACGGACGAAACCTTCCCCTTCGAGAGTCTCCTCTGGTGGTCAGACATCAAGACACTATCTCAGGGAGTCCCTCTTCACGAACCACAACCCGACATGATCCTTTTAACAGATGCATCTTTACATGGATGGGGAGCTCACATAAACCAAGTGGAAACCTCAGGAACATGAACAGTCCACTAAAGGACCACATCAACATCCTGGAAATGAAGGCAATCTTAAAGGCACTTCACCACTTCCAACACGTCATTCGAGGGAAAATACTTCAAATCCAATCAAACACAACCGCAATCGCCTACATCCGCAAAGAAGGTGGCACTCACTCCTGTCGTCTCCATCACATCACTTCCGAAATTTTCCAACTTTGCATCTCTACAAACAACCATTTTACCACTCCACATCCCAGGAAGTCGCAATGTAATAGCAGACTCTCTGTCTCGCCGGAAACCACCCTCCGGGGAATGGTCTTTAAAGACATCCATCTGCGAATCTCTATTTAACCTCTGGGGCAAACCCATGATCGACCTATTCGCCACGAGACAGAATGCCAAACTTCCCCAGTTCATCAGTCCGATTCCCGACGACAGAGCCTGGACAGTGGACGCCCTCACCTTTCCATGGAAGAACCTTCACGCCTACCTCTTCCCACCATTCAAACTTCTCCCAACAGTTCTTAAAAGAATTCAAACAACACCAGGTCTATTCCTGCTGATAGCACCAAATTGGCCAGCAGCACCTTGGTTTCCTCTCCTACTAAAACTCCTCATAGACTATCCAAGAAAACTACCAGAAATTCCAGATCTTTTGTCTCAAAGGAGAGGCACCCTCCTAAACCAACACAGCAACAGCCTACAACTACACGGGTGGCTACTATCATCCAACTCCTCAAAGAGGGTGGAATTTTTGAAGAGGAAGCTTTCAGGATCGCAAGCAAAGCAATCCGTGACTCTACAAACAGAATATACGATAGCCACTTGAAACGCTTGTTTCATTGGTGTCACGGAAGGAAAGCCAATCCGATCAATCCCACTTTACCAGAACTCCTAAATTTCCTCAATGACCCATTCAAAGAAGGTCTTAAAGGGTCTACAATCCTGGTATACAGATCTGCCCTTAACTCCGTTTTCAAAGCAGCTGGATCATCACATCTTCTGGATGACTTTATCTCAACCCTTATCAAATCCTTTGAAGTAGAACGACCTTCCATACAAAGAACCTTTCCTGACTGGGACCTTTCCGTCGTACTACAATCCTTAATAAAAGCCCCTTATGAACCTCTGCAAAGCTGCTCTCTGAACCTGCTGACCCGCAAGACTGTTTTTTTAACCACCCTGGCCTCAAGCCTTCGATGCAGCGAAATCCAAGCACTGTCCATTGATCCTGCTTGCTGTTTCTTCCATGAAAACTTCACGGCAATCCATTTAAGACCAAGGGCGTCTTTTCGTGCAAAGACACAACGACCGTCTGAGCCCTCAAAACCAATTGTCATCCCCGCTCTCACAAACATAATAGGAGATTAACCAGAACGACTCCTCTGTCCGGTCCGTGCACTCTGCTGCTACATCAAAAGAACCGAAAACAACGAATTTCGCAAAGGCCGCAACCAACTATTTCTACCCTTCAGAGTTGACTTCGACACCACCTCCACAGCAATGATAGCAACATAGATAAAATCTGTCATTCACAATGCCTACGAAGACCTCAACATAGATTGCACTGACAACAAAATTAGGATCACGGCGCACGAACTCAGAGCGATATGAACCTCCTGGGCATTTCATAACAACATAGGCATCAATGAAATCCTACAAGCAGCCTCCTGGAGAAATCAAACTGTATTTACCAGCCATTATTTCCGGGGAAACGACAACCCAAGAAAACGGATTACATCGTCTGGGACCTATAGTCACAGCCAGACATGTCATCCAACCCCCTTAAGCACAGAAAACTGACACCAACAAGTCGAAACCTCTGAAGCAGATGTCCTGAACATGATATCCTGAACATGTCTTGAAGCAGAAGCAAGACCTAAACATTCAGGGCCACAAAAATTTTACGAAAGATCCAAATTCCGGTTTTCATTCTGTTTTCAATAAAGTGCGAAGTGTATCTTTTTGGGGGTAAGCCAGCTCGTAATCCTAGGGTACTTGTCAAGGGTGCCCGCCACCTGAGTTGACGAGGTCTTCTGAAAATGCTACAAATTTTCAGGTATCGTATATTTCCAAACGGCAAAAGAAACAGTATTTTGCCGGCCCTCCTGCCGGTCCGGCTGAAAATTGTTTCTGTTGCCCAATAGGAAATATACAATACCTGAACCCGCCCTACCTCCCCTCTCCACCACTTGACATATCGAGAGGGAAAAGATGACGGGCTGGTCTCGCCCGAATGCTTTTATAGAGGATCCTGGTGCATGCGCAGGAGGGATTACTCAGCTGGCCATCTCGAGACAACTTTAAAACTCCAGCAAGAAAAGCATACTTCGGGGAAGAATGCTACAAATTTTCAGGTATTGTATATTTCCTATTAGGCAACAAACAATTTTCAGGAGGGCCGGCAAAATACTGCCTGTTTCTTTGCTGTGAAAGTACTATACCTGTCAAATTTTAGCATTGCTGTCTCAGTGATGCTGTTGGTTGCTTGAGACTTGAATAGCCGCCTCAGTTAACCCTACCACGCGTTTGCGCATGCGTGGTCCTCCCAATATAAGAGTGGCGGCTACGAGGGCTCGTCATCTCTTTGTCTCAAGTCGCTCACACGGCTCCTTCTGTTGGTTCTCTTCTTTTATTCGGCCGTCGCCTCCAACCCAAGCCTGGTCTTCCTTATGGATCTCCCGCTGCCCACCACGGATGTCTCCGGCCTCCTCCATGCGGTCTCTCAACTCGGCAACCCTCTGTCTTTCGTCCGATGCAGCCAAAATCCGCCGACCGACGTCGCCTCCCGCACCACCTCGTCCTCCGGTCCGCCTTCCCAGCTGAAATTTTTACCTGCCGGATACCTCTCGTCTCAACCCGCCGGAGGTCCCACATCTATTGGTCCTGGATCATCGGCCCCTGCTGTCTCTCGTCCGCCACCCTGCGGCGGTAAATTTTCGCTCTTCTCGCCCGTCTTCGGTCTGCCCATAGCCGGGTCGTTGCCGTCGAGCCGGAACTTTTACCTGCCCCTCTTCAAGCAGTTGCAGACTCCACCTGAGGATGCCATACTGAACTGGACCGTTTGATGCCGGCCTCCACCTTGAGCCATCGCCGTCCTTCGCCGCCATGCCTCGGCAGCAGCCGTCCCGGTCTGCCCATAGCCGGGACGTCGCCGTCGAGCCGACTTGGTGGTTTCTTCTCTCAAGCAGCCGAAGACTCGGCCTCGTCAAACCACTCGTCATAACCGTTACGAACTGGATCGCCCATCAACGGCTTCTCTCCCGGCCCCCTCGCCGTCCTTCGCCCGCTACGCCTTGGCAGTAACTTTCCGCTCCTCTGGCCGTCCCGGTCTGCCCATAGCCGGGACGTCGCCGTAGAGCCGGCTTGTTGCTTTCTTCCCTCAAGCAGCTGAAGACTCGACCTCGTCGGACCACTCGATATAACCGTTACGAACTGGATCGCCATCAACGGCTTCTCCTCCGGCTCGCTTGCCGTCCTTCGCCCGCCACGCCATGGCAGTAACCTTCCGCTCCTCTGGCCATCACGGTCTGCCCATAGCCGGGACGTCGCCGACGAGCCGGCTCGTTGCTTTCTTCCCTCAAGCAGATGAAGACTCAGCCTCGCCTGGCCACTCGGTATGATCCAGACGAACTCTGAAGAACTGGGCCACCCATCAACGGCTTCTGCCCCAGCTCCCTCGCCATTGAGCTGGCATTACTACTATACTCAAAGCAGCTGAAGACTCGCCGAAGAACTCGGAAGAACTGGGTCACCCATCAACGGCTTCTGCTCCCTCGCCGTCCTTCACCTGTTACGACGCGGCGGTTGTTTTCCGCTCCTCGGTCCGACTCCGGTCTGCCCATAGCCGGAGGTCACCGTCGAGCCGGTATTGCAACCAACCTCCGTCTCTCAAGCTTCTGAAGGCCATGTCTCTTCATTCCGTTCGAAATACCGGTTGAAAGCTGGACCATCCGTTACCGACTCCTGCCTTAGTCCTCTCGCCATCTTTCGTCCGCTACAACGGGGCAGTAGCTTTCCGCTCCACGGCCTGTCCCTGGTTAGCCCATGGCTGGGGCGTTGCCGTCCTGTTGGATTCGCCACCTACCTCATCCAACTGCAGGTCCGTCCCAGGTTTCTTCGGGGTAACGCTGTGAATTGTAGCATTCATCACCGGCCTCTGCCTACGCTTCCCCGCCACCTTTGCCCGCCACACCACACGGCCACTCGATCCGTCGCTAAGATCAAGGCTGGCTATAACTCCGACCGGAGCCGGTCCTGCAACCGAAGTAACAGGTGGCTTACCGGCAACGGATACCTGCCGTGCCTTGCCGTATGGCCTCCGATTGTTTCTCCCAACCGGTCGCGGCGCCATGAAGCTGGGGTCACCCTGCCGTCTTTCAACCGCTTTTAGACTGCCTCCGCCGAGCCCGACCTGCCGGGGGACCTCCGCCGCCTCGCCCCGACCCAAGGCTCTTCTTCCAGGCATTGGCCGTCCACCATCAGCCACCAGCCTCCCTAATCCAACACTCTTTCTGCGCCTACTCCTCTTCAGGTCGCTGCCGCCCTGCACGATACCGAAAGACGGCCACGTTTATTTTCCTCGCTCCCTTCTCACTCGCATCTTTCGTCCGGCCTAATGTCCTTCACCCACGACGGTGAATTTCCATGACAACGTTTCTGTCCACAACGATACCATGTTGAAAAAACACCGGCTCTCGTCCGATCTCCGAAGTTAAGCAGCACCAGGCCCGACTACTACTTGGATGGGTGACCGCCTGGGAATACCAGATGCTGTAGTCATCACCTCCCATTCCGATGTTACCCCCCGCCACGGATGAAAGCTGCTGCTTCTGCCTGCGCACCTCGTCCTTTGTCCGCCTCTTTACGGCCAACCTGCTGCCACTTTCCGCCTACCCATCTCATAGTTAACGCAAGCGTCCATCAGCTCCGTGCCTAGTACACGTCACCGCCACCAGGCGCGCCACCTCCTGTTTGCATCCGCCTCTCATTTCTGGCGTGTTTCCCGCCTTCTCCCACGGTTTTTTGTTGCGTTCGTCACAACTGGTTAGCATCCCCTGCTCCCGTTCTCGCATACAATCTCCATTATGGTGAAGACTAAGTTGCCAAAGATCTTAGAAGACGTCGGAAGACATTTACTTCGCCCGCACGCCTCTTATTGACAACCCAGGCAAATGCCGCTGCCCAGGTCTCTTCAATCCCCTTCGCATTGACCCCCACAAGGTTTGCCAATTCCACCGAAAATGCGAATTTTACGAACGACCCTGCGGAATTTGTGTAACCATCCCCCTCAAGGACTGGCAGATCATTGCTTACCGTCAACTCTTATCCTCCACAAGGAAAAGGCAAGAAACAGAACAAAAGGCTTTATTGAAGAAATTTAAATCAAGTTCAACCCCAACAATGTCTCCAGCTTCAACCGTGATAGCAATCCCACCCACCCCTGGAAACAAGGATGACCTCTCCACTCCCATATCCCAGCAATCTTGGCTTCACACGTCTGTATCCTCTGATACCCCTACTAGCACTCAAACCACCCAGTCCCCCTTCCCGGACTCTGGAATTCCTCCCTCTAACTCTGGGGACGACCCGGTGATTTTCCAAGACATTCCTTCGTCACCTCTCATGGACGCGGTTCCGGATCTCTCGACCACAGCTGCCACCGAATCAACAATTCCCGCTACTCCGCTATCACCCCCTCATGATAATGACGTTGACTCTCCAACTCGAAGCATCCTCTCCTTCTATCACGACACCGCCTCCATCTCAAACCTCTGTCTCATGAGGCTCAAGACACCCCAACCGACTATCACTCGTCTCTCTACGGCCGTGACTCTGAAGAGGCACTCGAAGTCTACTGCGACAAGATTTTTCACAATCTACGCCACAAGTTACGACTAAACGTCCGCGCTCGGAAGCAATATGACCGCAACACACAGAAAGTGAAACCCTACCTTCTGCACCTGCAGGACGCACTCGTCCAACAACATGCCTTACTCATGAAACTAACTAAGGAGAACCAGTCTCTGAAAACGCAAAATGCCAGCCAGCTAAAACAACTGACCGATTTCGAACTTGCGGAAGCGTTGCAAAAGAAAATCACCCACCAAGACCCCGACGCCACCCAACCTCACGGCTCTTGGAAGCTCCACGGGATCGACGGTCTACACATGAACCGGCCGTCGTACCCAAGACCAGCCATCTTCCAACATCCTGCCTTGTCTTCCTCCTTAAGAGATCCAAGACTCGATCTTCCCACCCGGCCAGTCGAATTCGTTGATCTAGGCTCTTCTGACCCAGTCGCAACCCATGCTGCACTACAAGTTTCAGGGCATTCCCACATCCTGGATTCTTGGAAGGCCATAACAAACACAACTCTTGCCCACAATCTTCTGGCTTACTCAATATGGCAATTCGACAATGCGACCAATTCTCTTCCATTACTTCCAGAAATGGCCCCACTTTCAGCAACCCCATGCACTGACATTCCTTGTTCACCTTGTAGATCCAAGGCTCGTCATTACTGCCTGGGTTTATGTTCAATCCCACCTCAGTAAACGACACGACCATCCAACTGACCCCACCCTCTTCTCTCTAAGGGGACCCTACAAAAAAAAAGAGCATTTAGTTATAACTCGGCCTCTTCTAATTACCTTACCATTTAAACCCACCTCGGACCCCTCGTAGGGTCCCCCCCCCCATTTTTTTTT
>JAHWFP010212910.1:57159-81774 GCA_023313725.1 Lithobius niger
ACGACGCGACACGATGGCGACACGACACGACACGATGGCGACACGACACGACACGATGGCGACACGACACGACACGATGGCGACACGACACGATGGCGACACGACCCGACACTTTTGACGCGAGGGTGTGTCGTTGCGGAACCCGTCAACATGTCACATGCCAACCTACAGTCCGGCGACATAGACGCATTCATCTTGGTCTCAATCCCATGACCTACACCTTTTCCCGGTGATTTACGGCTGGGAAGAGAAAACCATTTACTAGTGTTTTCGTTCCTATTACCTACTCCTTTTCTCGGAGATTTACGGCAGGGACGATATAGCTATTTACCAGCGTTCTCGTTCCTACGACCTACACCTTTTCTCGGTGATTTACGGCTGGGAAGAGATAGCTATTTACTAGTGCTATCGTTCCTATAACCTACTCCTTTTCTCGGAGATTTACGGCAGGAACGATACAGGTGGTTTTTTTTTTTTTTAATGGTACTCTTTTAAAAATTAAACGCTACTTTGGTGTTTGACGCCATAAACAAACTCATTATGTCCAGTAGTTTCGTAAATTTGTCCTCACTGGACTTTACTACTCCTACAGTTTTGCGTGATTTTTCGCTGGAGTGCTCATACGAACCGCTGTTCCCCACACCGGGAGCGGCCATTTGAGTACTGTCATTTCCTGACCTGCGAGTGGACGCCCTAGAAGATTTTCCTTTCTTCGCCGAGCTCTTCACTAGGTCAGTACAGCCGCCGGACTTGATCTAGACTCAGTCTTAACATCTCCGACACGTGGCGCCTCCTGACGGCACGGCGACTGCATAGCTGGCGACTGCATCGCGGATGACGACCTTATGTCCGTCACAACAGACACATCGGTTCCTAATTTATCCAATGATTTTTCTTCTTTGGCTAACAATGGTTGCAACATCTGGAGCATATCAGCCATTAGGGCGCCGAACTTCTTTTCCATCCCCGACACTGACGAATCCACCTTGTCCGTAATTCGTTGCTCCATACAAGTGGCTTTCGCATCAAAAATTACGTTGGCTGTGGTCTGCATCGACGCCAGCAACTCTTCATTTGAGAACGGCACCTGTCCTACTCCATCATCAAACAACTTTGCATCATCCCACATCACCACACTTTCATGAACTTCAGCAAAGTCATTTTCGTTTGTTGACGATCTTGTTTTCTCCCTCCGGTTGACAACCTGCAGCCGTTTCGTCATCAACCAAACCTGCCGTTGCTGCCCTGGCCCTTTGATCTGCTTTCTGATCCGATTTCTTCCACGTATGCAAAATGTCCTTCACGGTTGAACGATGATGTAAATCGCACAGTTCACATACTTTGGTGACGAAGTTGCAGGGCCTGCACTCACGGCAAAGAGGATGAAAATCTCTTGACTGTTTCTTGCAGCTACACGCATCAAATTTCTTCGAATTGAGTCTCCCACGTAATAGATCGTTTGATTCTTCTATCGTGGTCATAATTCTGCCCAGAAAAGTTGATAACTTTGCTTCCAAACAAGAAAACAGGCAGCGATGCCAAACACGTCCTACCCTAACGACGTGCTCAATAGTGGTTGAGTACTACAGGCTAAGGCAAGGCACCACTAAGGCTTTAGCACCCAGTCTACACAGACCACAAGTTTTAAGGGCAAGGTCACAACTGGTAAACTGAATACTTCTTGAAGCACACTATTCTAAGTAGGCACACACAATTCTTCTCAAAACAAATAAAAGGCACTGACCGATTCACACCATTATCCACTTGCAATAAAAAAAGTTATTGCTTCTCACCAAAGTCTCTTCCCAACTACTCAAGTTGTTTCCTGCTAACTCCTTCGAAGTTGAGGTCTCAGTTGAAAGAAGGGACACTCAAAATAAATAAATGCATCACCTGTGGACTCTTGTTAAATCTTCTTAAAAGGTTAAAAGCACTTTCAAAGTTTAATACTTAGTTTGATCTTGATAAACTGCTGCTGTTGAAGTAAGCAAAGTAAAAGCTCCCAACTTTGGAATCTTTGCAAGTTCAAGCAAGTCTAGGCAAGTTCAGGAAAATCTGGGCAAGCCTGGGCAAGTCACCATGAATAACAAAATTACCCAATCTCTTCTTATAAATAAAGTCCTGATATCTCAATAAAATTGATAAAATCTGCTTTAAATCAGATGGCAAATACGAAGAGGGGCTGATGCACCATTTATGTAACTAAGTGGTGTTGCAGATGGAAGGCCGATGCACCACTTATGCAACTAAGTGATTTTGAAGATGGATGGCCGATGCACCACTTACGCAACTCCACTAGAGCCCGGTTCAAGGAAGTAAGTCAGAAGGATGGTTACATCAGGGTTTATTTTCAGGGCCACGCGGTCTGTCCTTTAGAGATGTTGTTCAGGATGCTCTTGAGTGGGCTGTAGCAGAGTGGCATACTTCAGGAGGAGATGCTGCTGATTAGGGGACCAGCTCCCAGAGACAAGCTCAAGGGGCCTGCATGGCCTTTTATACCTAGAGCTAGAGACAGAAGCCACCACAGGTGGTGTAAGGTGTTTCCTGTATCATATCCTGCTATTCCATGAGCCTCCTCCGCTAGCAGCAACCCCTAGTGACAGATTATGCCAGAGCCTCCTTGACCTCTGATCTCCAGGGACTGGACCATACATCAAAGTACATAGCATCACTGGAATACATTATCAATAATAGCAAATACACATAGTATACAATATGGAGCCATAGCATCAAGGTAAGAAGGCCCAACGAGGCCCTATCCTAAGGTATAGGAGGAAATAAAGGGAAGCTGTGGAAATCGGCGTTGACACAGCAATAGGAGAATGCTAAAAATCGGGTAATGTATATTTTCATAAAGGCAGTGGATACCAAAATCAACCAGCTGTACCTGGTATTTTGGGCTTTTTCATAATATTACTCAGTATCAGACTTATTCCCCACATATATTGCAGTGTATACATTAAGGCATATCCAGAAGACATTGACAAGATGAATTTTGATTAGTATGTCATCCGTTCCTTGTGTAAAGTCACAAAACATAAGCTTACTGATACCGTGTGCTAATAACCGATCCCAGTTCCCAATTAACCGAAAACTTTAATACTGATTACTGAAGTACTTTGGAGTCATTCCGTAAATGCACATAATTATTTTTTTTTAAATATTGGTTTAAAATAATTTGGCACTTGCTAAACTCGTTTTAAAACACTCAACCTTCAGTAAAATTTAATATTTTGCCTTGTAACTTCTAACCAGGAAGAGACGGCTACTTTGGGTTCAGACCATTGGAAAGCTGATGAAAAACCCTTCAAAATGGTGTATCCAAACATAAAATTTGGTCAACGAGAAGTGAAAATATCTTGGATTTGGTTTATTATAGATTTATCTAAGTTTTATCTACCGATCCCAATTTTTTTCTGAAACTGCAAATATCTGTAAAGTTTGAGATCGTCCCAGCCCTACTTTTGACTCTCTTAAAACATTTGTTAGAACGGGGGCATTGCTCGCCTGGCAACTCATCAATCGATGTCTCTGTAGTTTCCCAATTTTTCTGTTTCTCTGTAACTGGTATTTCTCATTGTTTGTCGTGGGCAACATTTAATTTTAGTGTCGCTGCTTACAGTTTACAAACTTTGCTTCTTTTTGAGAAGAAACTATCGTAATTTGTGCTAGAAATGCTGGTACAGATACAGCCTGCTATTGTGTGTAATTATGTGCCTTGTAAATGATTCATTACATGATTTTGTTTTCAGTGGGGTATGTCCGGAAAAGGGAAGGTTTCTTTGGCTTGTATAGAGGAGTTGTGCCAAGAGTGTGTGGTAGCGTCCTAAGTGGCTACGTTTTTAACAAAGTAACCGAGGTAAGTACACATGAGGAAAAATATCAGAAGTTTCATCAGTGTAGCTGTAGTAACTTTTTCTAAATCGCATTAATTTAGGCAAATTAATGAAGATCCAAGTTGAAGATCAAGTTTTCATTAAACTAATGAAAATTGCACGAAGTAAGCACACCATCCTTCCTCCCTCCCCCATATTTCTTTCTTTCCCCACGGTTTTTGAAACTATTTTAAAGGTTTTTTGTGCGTATTGTGGAAGCACCTTTTATTCGAAATTGTAATAAATTATGTCGCATTAGATGTCAAGTGGTCCTTCCACCGAGCTGATATTACCGTAAATCGCCTATTAAACGTCCTGATTTTGCGAACGGCCTCTACCCAAAAATACGTTAAAGTCAGAAAACCTGTAGTAGCTTTACTAACGCTCCGCTCCCCCTCCCCATGCGTTTTTTAGTCAATTATGAAATTGGATAAAGGCTTCAAACGTTTAACAAAATCTTCGTTTAATTCCTTTAAATCTTGGTTGTTCTACAGCAAAATTAACGAAAAGCTTCACGAGTTTAACGAAATCAACATTCAATACAAGAAGATTCACGGGAGCGTTTGTAATCACGGAAAAGTTTGCAATATTTGTCCTGTGCGTAATATGATTTCGGTCTTAACAAAAATGCAATGACCTTATTCACAAATATTCTCAAATTTAGTTTATTAGATCGTCTTCCTTCAAATATCTGACATAATTCAAAGTTAAAACTAATGTCTAACCATCACCCACTTTCAAAACAGACGACGTGATTTACGACCGGAAAGCGCATGTGTTGATACGTTTACCACATTGTTTTACGTTATTTCTGGAGCGAGTAATCCACTCCGGAAGTTCCGACAGAAATGTACCCATAGGCCTGGTGCATGGAGCCCCAATAGTGGACACGAGGAACCATGATCACATGATCTATTCGTGCAGCGTCGTAACAGCAGACGCTACGACAGGAGAGGTGCTTGTAGAGTTCCCGACATCTGGTGTAATTTGGGTGAAGTTAAAATTACTCTTGGGTGGCCGTTTTTACTTTTGCGATAAAATAAGCACCACATCTGCTGATCCGGCATGGGGAAAATAGTCGTCCTAACTAATAGGGATTACTAGTAATAATTGGTTTTGAGTGTACGCGGGAGAAGCCAACATCGGGGGGGGGGGGCGCCCGCGGCTTTTTGAGGGGGTCGTAGGGTTTTTTCGACTAGCTCGGCTCACAGAGGTCTTACGGACTTGTGGTTGGGCTTAAAATGTGCGTACGGACGAGGGCTACCTTCACACCGAGTTTCATCAAGTTTACACGGCCAAACTGGTGTCACTGCCACCATGGTCGATTTAAGTTAAAAGCTAACTGAGTTAAATAACATGAAAACCACTTTTATTTAAGTCTAGCAATTAATCGCACTAGCAAATAAACTGGCTTTTTTAACTCCTGGTTTTATTTTAGACGGTCAAATAAAGATTTCACTTTACATTTGGTTGACTACTTTATAAGAACTAATGGCTTCATATGAAAGCAACTGGAATTTACATAAGTAAAATTTTACACTGGAACTTAACTGAAGTTCAATTACAAAATTTCGATAAAAAAAAGTTGTGGGCGAGTTTATCCAAACTCTGTAGATTAGCTTAATTCAAAATAGTCCTTAAAGTTACGTTTCAATTGAGTCCACAAAAGATCAAACTTTCCATCACACAGGGGTGCAGAAAATTCTTACTGGACAAAATTTCCCACAAAATTTTCTTACAGATTTTTCAAACTTCCACAGCCTTTTATATGTAGGCAAGCCATTTTTCTGTGAATTTCCAGTTCCCGAAATTTCCTGCGAACCTCGTTCTAGCTTTCTGCCATATTCTGCACCCCTGACATCACATAAATCAACCTTAGATTTGGGTACCTGACCTTAGAAGTCTCTACTTCAGCAAATACTAATGATTTTAGTGAACCATGTTAAGGGGCCTTGAACCCTTAAGTTATGGAGAACTGTGTACGGAAATGCCAATGCCTAAGTTAACTCCATAATCTTTTTCAAAAAACTCTTAGGTTAGGTTCAAACCTATAAATTTTGAATCTAAGTCCAAAAGATAAATTTTCTACAGCTAAACTAGTTAAATACGAACCATTACATTTGCCCAGCATGGCAACAATCGGACCGTGACATCTCCACTCCCAACCGGCGTAGCTACCTGTAGCTTTGAGATTCTGCGCATGTGCTGAAGTGTGAGAGCTGCTAGCCCTTGTTATTGAAACAGGTCGGATTCCTGGCCCCCTCCCTCCACTAACAATGGGAAGCAAGAGGAGCAGCCTTTGATTGACAGGTCACGTGAGAAACTTTGAAGGATACAAGGCTCGTTAAAGAAGGTGCAAATTGGGTTTAACTCGGTTAAAAGGTGAAAGATCCTTTTATTTTAAATTGCATTGATTGCAATTAATTGAAGGAATGCTAAGATCTATTGGCATGATTAATAGAAGGACAAGCTAGGATTTTTGCTTCGAGGTGGTAGCTACAGTCGGAGTTGTGTGAATATTTTCGGAAAAATACAACACTATATTTTGGTTCTGGTAAAACAAAGGTTTGAGCTCCGGTAGGCTTCATGGGAATGAATTACGTTAAAATATGCATTTGTGCATAAAAATAAAAAGGTTAAATATACCAGCAGCTTAGTTGTACTTAATGCTATATTGCATTTAAGTTTTTACGTAGTTGCAGCAGCAGCCAAGCAGAATTGGTGGTCGGACGTCTTTCATAAATATTCAAAATTATCGCATCAAATATGAATAAAAAATATTGTCAGTGTTGTGAATCCATTACATGTATGTGATAAGTTCCAATTGACTGCCCCTCCTATAACAACACTAACCTAGTCAGCTTTATGCGTAGAAAATTCGAAGAGAACATACATTTTGTACAATGCTGAGTGGCAACCCACAAATTTTGTGTCGTTAGGTTTTGGCGCTGTATGTTTTGATGAATTTAAAAAGTCGGATGCACGGATTTTAATTCTGTTTGAGCCAAATTGTAGTGTTCAATGCGATCTTCAATTGGAGAGAAGTTTCAGGAAAATCAGTTGGGCCAATTTAAAATTGTTGCAAAAATAGTTTTCGTTTTGGAGAGAAAAAAACACGTCAGTTTTTAGCGGTTATGTTGGTTTGTGAGGTTTTTCAAACTTCAATAGAAAATCACTGGGGATGAATTTTGAGGATGTTTTTCCGTAGGATTGTAGATAATGTCCTGGGCTATTAAGGCTTGAAAACAGAAGTAGTTTTCGTCCGTTATCCTTGGCGATACACTAGTTTAAAAGTTTTGAGGTGAAGAAAAAAAACGATCGCTGCGAATTAACGAAGCTTCCCTCAGATTTTGATCATTTTAGTTAAGGTATCCTCTCAAATTTGATTGAAGAGCAAGTCTTCATTACATCGTAAACACTTGAAACATCCAGTCCATCTTGTCTAACATGACGTTACACTGCTTGGTGCTTCCCAGTCGTGAATCGTGCATCTGTTTTGAAAACCTTAATTTTAACTTTAATTTCTATGGCGTAATATACATCACCGGATTTTTAGCATTCTCCTTCTCCCAGTGCTGGTTTATCTAGAGATTAAGACTTGGACGCTGCCGCCAGCGTCGCTACCTACTGCGCATTGGTTCTGCACAGCCTCCTTGATAATACAGGGTGGTCCACAAAAAACTGTCCACTCTAAATTTTCTAAGTTGAAACTTTTTTGTTAGCACCCTCCAGAACGGTACTGGATCAGATGATGTCTAATAGAACGGGTAGTTTTGAAAGTCCCTGTAGTCCTTAAAGTTATGTTTCAATTGAGTCCACAAACTTTCCATCACACATTGGTGCATAAAATTCTTACTGGACAAGATTTCCCACAAAATTTTCTGAGATTTTTCAAATTTCCACAGCCTTTTACTATGTAGGTAAGCAATTTTTCTGTGAATTTCCACAGTTCTCCGTGTGAAGAAGGGTGCTAACAAAAAAGTTTGGACTTTCTGGGTCATTAGGTTTTTGTGGACCACCCTGTATAAGCCGAGACGGTGTCCGTTATTCCATCTTTTTCTTCTCTAGCCCCCGATATCGTCATATCTGTTGTTTCTTCTATTTGCGGTCACTATGCCTTGAGCTTAGGATACACCACGGGGACCGGTCTCCAACCCTCTGTCTCGGTTCCTAGGTCGACACTCGGTCACCTGTGTAGTCTACTGTTTCGGCAGCTTATCCCTTGTCCCCTGGATCCGGGACTCTGCGGTCTACGATCCCCTGTGCGGACCGTTCACCGCTTCTGTCGGTCACACTCTAGACACGGTTCTTCGTTCTGCACTCACCAACTACGGTTCGCCATGAACTCAACGGGCTCTCCGACCTTACGGACCGATTGTAACACCCCTCCTTCACACGGTTCCACTTCGGTGTGGACAGCCACAACGAACCGGCCTTTATGGTTTCCAACAGGTCCGCTCTCTGCCAAGATATGGTACTGAAAACCATTTGAAGCTCGACGGACTGCTGCAACACGAGGGCTTCGCCATTCCGGCGGTCCCTTGGACTTTTCCTCTTTCTTCTCGGACCGCATCATCCACGCAGCAGACGAAATTGGCTATCCTGCCAGGCTCTTACAGCCCCTCCTTTGCGCATGCGCCAGCGCAGGCCTCTGTGTATAAACGCTCGAGCGGGAGCGTTCCTCGTCCTTCCTAGGGCACCACGTCATGTAATTGCCCTTCTGGCTCTCCCGTCCACTTCATGCGTCTGCTCACAACAGGTGTTCTCCTCGGTCACCGGGTGCAACCTTCGGACCATTGGCCCTTGCTTTTAGCAAGGATTTCTCTTCAGGGTGAGTATGTCCACACTTCGGTTCGCCCTCGGTCTCACTTCGGTCCCTGGCGGTGCCCACGGTTACCTTGACTGCCTCTCCACGATACTGACATTTAATCGTGCATCTGCGTTCAGGTGCTCTTGTCCGTGCACTACAGCATGGTGAACCGAGCATTGCCTTCTTTCATCTTCGTGGCGATACACCATTTTCTGAATTGGACCTTACCTGGGCCTTCTAGCCCCTTCTTCGATCCAAAGATTTTCGGTTCTGTCACCGCTGTTCCCTCATTGCTGTCTATGCATTTAAGTGCTTTTTCGTTTAGTAATACAACATGCAAAACAAGGTGACTGGGTACCGGCAACCGACCACCGTACTTCTACTAGCTTGCTGCTCACCTATCTTTTTTTCGCTTAACAGCTATCTAATCAGGCTTGGCAAGGATTCGCCAGACATTAGCATGCCTTTTTTTCCCTCGCTAGCAGTCTGACCTGGAGCTCGGACCGGGCCCAGTAATCTCGTCCCTTCCCCCAGTCGCATTCGGATCACCACCTGCCAGGATGTGCCTCTCTACCCTCTACCTCGGGCCTCTATCCATGGTTCCCCAAGCCTACGCCTACCAATGACATCCTGGGTCCAACAAGTCAATACTGCATGTGCTACAACCTCGAATTTCGTCAGTTATTGTTTTCCCCTCCCTCCGCAACAAGCCGGGGGGGGGGGGGGGGGGGGGGAGATCCGACTGACAATCACGGTCCTTAGACCCCAAATCGTCACGGTCCCCTTGGTCGTCACTCAAGTCTCCCAGATCCTTGGGTCTGTCAGAATCTATCGCAAGAACCGCAGCTACTTCAAAACACTTCGTTTTTGCCAGCAACTGTTACCTTCTGTTCCCCGTCGTTTGTTGACTTAAACCAAACCATTTCTTGGATCGTGCAATCAGTCCACACACCGAGACTTCAAGCCTTGGTCTTCAGTCCTTTCGACCCTCGTACCTGGGGTCCCTCGGTCTGCTTGGAACACCCTTATGAACTGCGGTCATATGACTTTTATTTGTTCACCAACGTTTCCTGCCTCCTGTCACCCATCTTCTGTTTAGAACCTGTCATGTTGAATTTCCCTTTTGGTTCCAGCCGTTGGGTCCATTCGAAACAACCAAGAAGACCACTGCAGCTACCGAAACTTTCACGTTCACCGGCAGCTCATGCTTCCGGTCACAGGTCTACGGTCCCTTGTACCCTTTAACAAGACCCTAGCTACTTTATTTTGGGCCTTGCACGAAATCAACGATTTCACTATTCACTTTAGCCCCGGTCCACAGTCCCTTCGAGTGTCGGTCCACGGTCCACCCAGGCCCTTTGGCCTGTTAACACTACCAGAATTACAGTATCACATCACACGCTGTAGGGGTGTTGCATCCTTTTCTACATGAGTACAGTCTCTTTCCCTCCATCACCAGCTTTCGACCTTCTTCGTTCGAAAGGTGGGACCGTCACAACCCCTCTGTTGCCAAGACCTCTGATGCCTCCAGCATTCGCGCAGTGATGAATCAGTCTCCACGTTCTGGGCACCACCGAACCTGACCTTTTCACACTTGCTGTAGTAGCTGAAGCAGTATTGTTTCTCATTTTCTACCTAAACCTTCGATGGTTCCACGGTCCCTACCTGCTGTCCTTCATATCACCGCTTATACGACAACTTACAACCACTCTTCGACCATGATGCTTTCCCTTTGCTGAAAGGACGACCTTAACTGTTATCTCCTAGTTTCTTCTATCTTACGGTTATCTCCGTTCCTCGTCTTTTCCTTCAGGACGGCTGTAACCGTTACACTTTAAAACATGAGTGAACTCACAACTGGTCCTGTCCTGCGGCCATCTCTAGCCATGCATTGTATTTCCACTTTTTTACTTTATTGCGGTGATTTCGATTACGTTCGCCATAACTGGGCGATCGCACAAAGCTCCAACTAATTACATACTAATTTCAGTTAGCCCAGAACATGCACGCGTTTTTTTCGACTGGCAGCTCCTCAAACACCGAATATGCCAGACCGCCCAAACTCTGTCTCCTGGCACCTTGTCCCCGGTCCCCTGTCCTTTATCCGTCACCAGTGTTTGTCTGCAGAACACGGGTACCTCGTCTGTCGCTTGGGTCAGCCTCCGCTTCTGCCTTACTGGTCACCTCTCGGGTTACTGTCCTTGACACGTGGTTTGATCCCTGGCTGCGGCAACCGTCCTCACTGAACCTCTTGTTTCCTGGATTCCTTGCCAGTCAACTTCCGTCTTTTTCCTCTGTTTTACATGGAATTTCAGGACCGATATCCGCCTCAGTTCCTTCTGTCTCACTACAGCTGTACGTCTTGCCACCGTGTGGACCGGGATCTTCCTGGAACTGTGCACAGACTGTCTGCACTTGCTACGGCGCCACATGATGCTCAAGACACAAGCTGCTCCTACACGGTCCCCGAGTGCATCTACACGACCTCGCCTCCACCAGCTTCAGCACCCGTTGTCAATCCATCCATCCAAACGACCTCATACGCGCTTTTCCGGTACTAGGACCGTCTAAACATTGTGAGTTTTCCCGGCAGATCCATCAGTTTTATCGGTTCCTACTACACTGTTCCCTATTCCGGTCACTCCTCAGTCTTCGCTAACGTTCAGAACTACCATCTGTCTGGGTCTTATCGCAGCTGCTGTAAAGGACCATCCACAACCACAAGACCCATCTTTGTCTCTGGCTCAACGGCTCTTCACCAGTCGCTCAGCGGTTCTTCCTGGATTGGGACCGGTCACTCATGCTTACGGTGCTACTCTCCGCAACTTATTAGCCCCTGTCCTCTTCTGCGTTTCACCGCCTTACTCGGACAACGGTTTTTTTCCGTTTTGTGCTTACCAGGTTCCTCCGTTGTGGTGCACTTCCGGTTCAGCTACTCCCGCTGATTACCTTTTCAGACGACCCCTCAAGAATCGATCTTACCCCACGGTCCTCTTTCGGGCGACTACCTCAGACCTTTCAAGCGGTTCCATCCGTTCGTTGTTCCGGTACTCTATCTTGGGGGAGGTAACCGAGAGAATTTTCGCTGTCCAGTTCAAACCCTCCAATTTTCCTTGAAACAATTCAAACTTGTTCAACTTGAACAATCGCAACTACTTCCCTTCACTACAAGAGAAAACCTTGACCGGGAGGTCCTACTTGGATGAAGAGTCATCCTTCAGGCCTATGCCGCCGTCAATGTCAGCTGTGCAGAAGACAACCGTCGTGTTCAACTCATGAGCTTCATACCTTCTGTGTGTCCTGGACTCTTCAGTACGATCACCATCACAGACATCATGAAAGCCGCTTCATGGAGGAATTTGACGGTGTTCTCCTCTCACTGCTTGCAAGATGTTACAACACACACTGATGGTTTGTACCATTAAGCGTACGATTGCATTCCTCTGGTATCCTGTTTCTCAATCGTGGCAAAAGTTACTATAATTTTGGGGATCCAGCGTGCTACCTAAGGGGGCTCCGTCATTGTGGTGCCCACCACCCTTGATGAGGTCTGTGGAGTGCTAAAAATCAGGTAATGGATATATACACGGCATAGAAACATCAAAATACCAGGGGAACCTGGTTGATTTTTGTTTCTATTGCCTAGTGAAAATATACTTAACCTGATACTAAGGATGTGCAAAACTCGAAATTTCGAGTCGAGTTAGAGTTTGTCTTAGTTGTGTAAACTCGTCTCGATCCTAAAACTTTAAACACGAAATTTTCGAGTTTCGAGTTTTACGGAGTATCACGATGGGAATCTCGTTACTCCTTTTTGCTTCTGTCAGTCTTAGACGTTCTCACTTCTACAACCTTTAGTTTGGGACAGAGGAGATCTATGTTTTAGCAAAAAAGATCGTAATATCTTCAACAAATTGCAGCAAAACTTAACCACATTTACTTAAGTTTTGTAGAAAAAAGGCTTAAAAACTGTGGAATATTTTTTGTAGTTATATAGTGACTGTCGTGTGTGTAGTGTTTTTGATACAGAAAAAACTAATTTATTTGGTTCAGCATTTCCATGGTTCCCACCAAAATACTGAAATAATTTCCCTTGAGTTTTCCAGGTTTTCAGAGTAGTTGAGGTCAATTACCATCGCTGCAATTCATACTGTGAAAAGATCGATCCGTTATAAAATAACACTACCAAGTTCGCTAAAATTCAGGTAGGGAGTTCTACCTTACCTTGATGTGAAGTTGATGAGAGGAGAACGAGGAGAAGTTATGTTTGAACCATATGTAAAACCAATGGCGACAGATCGTGCTATTCCTTATACCTCGGGGCACCCGAAGGAGCAGCTCAAAGCATTGGCACAGAATGAGTTTGTCCGAATGATGAGGAATGCGAGCACGAAAGAATTAGCGAGACCACACTTGGAAAGAGTGAAAGAAAAGTTTTTAAAACTTGGCTACCCTGGAGGACTCCTAAACAGGTTAAGGAAGAAAGCATGTGCAGTCATAGATTGGAAAGAAAGAAAGAAGGCAGAAGAGAGGAAGTAGACAGAAGGGGCCCGAGAGTAGCTTTAACATACGTAGGAGTTGCGAGCAAAGTGCAGAAGATTTTAAAAGAACAAGGGTTTAGAACGTATTTTAAGAATGTTGAAGGACTCAAGAAAAGAATTACAGGAAAGAAGGAAGTGGACAAAGTGGAAGGCAAGCTTGAGACACTAAAATCGCAGGACGAAGAGAAAACGGGGGCCGTTCAGAATACGAAAGAAGCAGTGTATAAGATTCCGTGCAGAGACTGCGATGCTGTTTATATTGGAGAGACCAGAAAAGGTGTACGAACCAGGGTAGCCCAGCATATGGCCAACGTGAGGAATGAAAAGGATGACAACGGCATCGCAGTCCACTGCAAATCTTTGAAGCATGAGGTGGACTAGAAAGGCACAAGCACCCTGCTCAAGTCGAATTCGGCACGAGATTCCCACCTCCGTTGCCTTGAATCACTTGCTATTCAACAACATGAAATGAACGGGGAGCTTTTGATGAACATCCAAGGCCCAGCTTTCCCTAGAGTTACACACCTAGTAGGAAGAGAACTCAGCGAGCGGTTGAACCATCAATGGGGACTCACGAGTGCACAGCGCATGCAGCCCAATAAATACGGGAGGCTGCGGTCGCGGCCGAATTCGAATGCAAAAGTGTGCAAAGCAGACGACGTAGTGAACAACGAAGTAAACAACGATGTTGTTGATGTAGAAAGCAGAAAAATCCTCAAGGCCTGATGAAGATATCTGGGTGGTATCGAAAATTTGTTGGAATAAGCGCGAGTCCGAGTTGTGAATTTTAGCGAACTTGGTAGTGTTATTTTATACCGGGTCAATTACCAGGTTATTTACTGTAATTTTTGGAAGGAAATTTTCTTTGCAGATGGGTTAAGTTTTACTTGTTTCTAGGGCTGACATGTTGCAAGAAATCAGGTCTGTTTATTGAACTTTTAGGTTTCAACACAAAAGTATTAAGATATAATTTTTACCACAATGTGTTAACATACTGTGTTTAATGCACTTGGGCCTTGGCCCGAAAACCTGGCTTTGCTTTTCTCCCGGAGTTTTCCAAATTTTTTTGTTAAAAATGATAGAATTCCCCGAGTTCTAGTTTGTAAAACCATACTCAAGACTCGAAACTCGATATTCAACCCCAACTCGACTCGAACTCGACTCGACTTGATAAAGTTGTGATCGCACACCCACACCTCATACATTCCCACCCTCCTCCTCTATATATCGTGACAGACACTGTATAGAAGAACAAAAGATGGAAGTACGGACGCTTATACATCAAGGAGGCATCGCAGAACCCATGCGCAGTAAGTGGCGACGCCCAAAGTCTTAATCTCCAGGTAAAACCGCATTGGGAGAAGGAGAATGCTTAAAATCAGGTAATGTATATTTTTATTAGGCAATAGTAACAAAAATCAATCAGGTTCTCTAGGCCAGTCAAAATACGATTGAAAAAGGAATTAACAAGCTACAAATTTGTGGGATGGTCTCAGGTGGCGTGCTAAACAACATACTAATAGTCCCCTGAAATCCGACCATTGCGTTGTCTGCCATCTTGGAAATATGGCGTCCGAAAACTGTTTTTTCAATATAACTTGGTAACGGTTCCTCGGGCATGAAAATACGTTCTGTCCAAAAATGTACAGCATTCAATTTTCTACAAAAAATGTTTTATTCATTTTTCTTTATAGTGTGAAAAGTGCAGTACCTCGAAATATAGCATAATGGCTGCGATTACATTGAGAGTCAATCGATTCACATTTCAAAGCAGACGACATCATTTACGCACCTCTCAAAACAAATTTGTGAAAATTTGTGAAAATTGTAAACTGGTTTTCGCTGTTTTGAGAGGTGCGTAAATAATGTCGTCGGCTTTGAAAAGTGCAGTACCTGTAAATTTTTAGCATTGTTGTCCCAATGATGCTGCTTGGTGCTTAAGAATTGAATAGCTGCCTCAGTTACCCTACCGCGCACGCGCGGCCCTCCCTATAAAGGATGCGTGCTTGGGAAACGCGTCATTTCTTTGTCTCAAGCTGTCGGCCTCGACAGCTCGCTGCTCCCTGGTTTCCTCCCGGCTTCTTCCACGGTACTTCACCCCCACTTCAGCTATCGTCACTCTCTTTCTACAGGGATGGATGCCCACTCCAAGCAACCTTAACGGCCCCCGACAACCACTGCTCTTCCGCCTATGAACGTGTCATCCACCTGCACCCGTCTTCAGCTTCGGATCGAATCACTTTCCTCTTCTCCGGTCGAAGTAGTCATTTCACCATCCTCGGATGCAGTTTTCCTTCCATCCACGTCGACCACTGTGCGCCCAGAGATAACACGGGTCGTACATGCCAACAAGGACAACTCTCTGCTACACGTCGGTCATCAGACACCGCCTCTCCTCGCCCTCCAGATCATGGCAAAGACGTACGACACGCTTATGCACTGCACTGTGGATCCGAGAAGACTCATCTCAACCCGAATGGATTGAGCTCCGAGACTGGTTCACGTCCTCCGCAAACCATAGACACTACTGATGTATGTCGCATACCTCCAATCCGCAAGGCCCGAGTCGTCGACGCCTCCCACCGACGGGGCGACCGACACCCCGTCCTTCGCGTCCCTGCATGCAAGACAGACCACGCCTGATGCTTCGCAAGATTTCCGTGCTGTGTCCTTGGGAAGTTGCTTCTGACTTCCGTCCTACACCCTTCCCATCGCCGGCATCATCTCGCAGGTAACGCACCACCACTAACAAGACAGGAAGACTCTTCACCTCAGTTTTGCCGCCAGGCTGTCAGACACTGTCACTTCGCCAATTATCACCCAGCATCCCGACAAGACGGGATTCCACAAACAGCCACCGAATCCCTGCGTTTTCATAGTCAACGCTTCGGACTGACGTTGGTTTTTCCTTTCTACCGGTCAACTCTTACGATGTACACCACACTGTCGCTCACCGCTCCTACCCCAGGAACTACTCACCCCTCCCGGCCGCGACATCCACGCACGCCCGACGCTGTACGACACACATACACCGCCCTCACCTCTACACTACTCCACGGCCCTGGAAAGTGTTGTAAGACACACCTAGACAATCCCAACAGGATTTTTGGTGGTCGGCCCGCATATATTATTCATTCTTGCAAAAAAAAAAAAAAATGTCTCAGAATACAAGAATACATGTTGTCCTATGTCACCTCGTGGACTCGGCCGTTGACCGCTTCACCGACAACAAGCCGTTGCCCATCAACCCCGAGTCACTTCCACTGCAAGCCGGGAAAGTTTTTTGCACATGTCGCACAACTCTGAACCTTCAGCTTGAAACGCACACGCTCACCCTGTCGGTCAACCATCACGCAACATCTCCCGCCCGAAGCACATTGATTTCTTCCAGAAGCCCTTTCCCGTCCCCGTCATCCCGTTCTCGCACCTAGAATTTGGAGTTCCGTGTCGCTCATCTCCTACGATGGACGCTGCCTTGTCGGTCGCCTCTCCGACCTTGGATGCTGCTCTCTCTCCTGCTATCCCTCCCGCCAACGACGACCGCTGCCCGCCCGGCGCTGAACGGGACGTGCATGTCGTCGATGGCGACAACGGCTCCCCGCTACGAGTCGGTCAACGCACACAGTCTCCTCCCGCTCTCTCGGTCCTGGCTGAAGATGTACGACACGCCAAGGCACGGCCCCGGGAGACCAAGCAGAAGCTCTGCGACACTTCGTTCCATACGGGCCCTTCAACCAACGGTTCACCTCTCCACCTGTCACCGAAATCACCTCGAAAGGAGCACAGCGCCACTTGCAGCAAAGCCCACAGCACCATAAACACACCGAATCCTGCCTTCCCTCGTACGACGCTTCCACACGGACATAGGACAGTCCGACAAAACAATCCAGCTCCTCAACCTTGAACATCGAACAGACACCGGTAGACCCACCCATCCCCAAAAAAGCCGCTAAGACACTGCACGACACTTCGCTACCTCTTCAGCGTGTCCAACAGCCTCACTCCACGGACCCCCGCGAGTGTAGCACGCTACCGCTCACCCTGTCTCCTATGACGACACGCTCCACTGAACACCAGAACGAGGCTCTCCGTTCCCGCCTTTCCGCGTCGCTTTGTGCAATTTTCTGACGCTACTTAGCACTCGAAAGCTCCAGGTTTTCCATGACCCTACCTCTCCAAAGATGGTGAAAACTCTCAAACATGTCCGCCCTGCACTCAAGGACCCCTACGGTGGCAGACTTCCCCTGATACAAGACCCGGGATCGTGTAATTGCCCAGGATAACGGAACCCAAACAGAAAGGACCCTCACACTTCTGTGTGCCAAGAACACAGACTATGTAATTTCTACCACTACCTTTGTCCTATTTGTGTAAAGATATCTTACGAAGACTGGAAAATAATTTCCGCATTTTTCCCCGTTTTTCAACCACTACCGTAGCCCACCCAGCAACTCCAAGTCACTCTATCCCTTCCTCGGCTTCAGCAACACCGATATCACAGCAATCCTGGGTGACTTCACCCATCTCTATGGACTCTCCAGTGATAACAACCCAAGATTCTCAAGAAAACCCTCCATTGAAGCTCCTGAGGATCAAGAAGACCCGTTCCCAACCATGATCACCGACAACCCGTCCTCCCCACAAGAGCCGGACATCCCAGTCGTTTCAAATGAACATACTGTGAACATTATCCCTGCTACTCTGCGCTCACCAAACGAAGATGACCCAATCATTCCATCTCCAAGGTTTGACTCGCTTCGCTCCACCCGGTCCTCACTCTCCGCTGAAACCGGAGACCCTGTACTTCCCGGCCATTCGGATATGCCACAAGATTCAATCCCTGAATACCCACTATTCACCTCCGAATCGGACGAACCCTGTAAGATAAATCACGAGATCTTCAGGATAATCAAACACAAACTAAAAGAATCTTCAAAAATTCAGCTAGATATTAACTGCTTGCGTGCAAAACCCATTCTTCGCTCTTGGCAAAAGCGTATCTCCTCACAACTAAAACAAATCAAAGACCTGAAAGTGGAAATCTACGGGCCACCAACTACGATCAATTCCTACAAATAACCTCGGTGACTATCCAACAAGCTCTAAAGAAGAAAGACATCCTCTCCTCCACCACACCAGGGTCTCTCCGAACCCGAATCTTTCCTTCCCTGGTCTTTACCACGACTATCATCCGACAAATCGTGGAAGCCAGCTTACAAAATGCCTGGTCCCTTCCGTCACCCGAGCGTGATTCAACTATCAGACCCTCACATCTGCCCTACGGTCCTTCCCTCCAAGCCACTGACGTGGGTGGAACCGCCGTTCGATGACACGGATCCTCCAACAAATCCGGGTGACATGAACCAAGACAAACAACATAGAGAAATCCTAGATGCATGGAAATGCATTTCCTCGACGGCCCGTGATCACGACCTAAGATCGTTTTCACTGTGGCAATTTGACAACGACACCAATTTTGTGCCTCTACACCCTGAACTGTCGCCATTTTCTACAATTCCCACCCATGAGGTTCCTTGCTCTCCAAAGGCCAAAGGGTACCACTACGGTCTCCGCAACCCAATAACTCAATCCACCCTTTTAACCTGCCTAAAAAAAAAAAAAATTAAACATGTAACCCTTTGGATTTTCATAATCATCTGACTTTTCAATCTCTTCATCAATTTACTCCCTAACCGAATGTTAAATTCTTTCAGCCACTTTAATTAACCCTAATTCACGAAAACCCTATACAAAAAAAAAAAGAAAAGAGAAAAAGACGAAATCAATTGACAATCATTTTGGCCAAACTCAGGAAAACCAGTTTCATAAATTTTTTCCACGCCTTATCAAACGAATCCATTCTGGAAAAACGACTCTAAATGCTCCCTGCAGCCTCTTTTGTTCAACCCATCCTGCAGTTCACGCAAGACGTCAAACCATGGAAAAGGGGAAACTAAACCAAGTCAAGACTGCATCGCTCTCCTATCACAGGTAATTACAACATTGTTAATTTTCACTCGATTTCTCATCTAAATTAACCGCAATAATAAATGTGGGAAGAAATCCAGGGACAGCCTCAGCGCCCCAGGGACTCAGTTAAAAGGTGCCCGCCACCTAATTTAACGAGGTCGGCCTGCCAATGCTAAAAATTGACAGGTACTGCATTTTTCACAGCATGAAGAAAGAACATTTTACCGGCCCCCAGCCAGGCCGGCTAAAAATGGTTTCTTTTGCCGCAAAAGTGCATTACCTTAAGCCCACCCTGCCTCCCATCTCGAGTCACCTTTTGACAATTGAGAGACAAAGAGATCACGAGCTTCCCAAGCACGCAGCCTTTTAGGGAGGGCCGCGCATGTGCGGTAGGGTAACTGATGCAGCTATTCAATTCTCAAGCACCAAGCAGCATCATTGGGACAATGCTAAAAATTAACAGATAATGCACTTTTACAGCAAATGAAACCATTTTTAGCCGGCCTGGCTAGGGGCGGGCAAAATGTTCTTTCTTTATTGCCAAAACAACTTACCCTGGTAATTTTAGCATTACATTCCTCGAATGTGATGTTCCCCTGGAGGCTTCTGCCGGTCTGTAGACGCCTGCTTGCATACCCTCCGCGCATGCGCAGCGTGGTCCTCCCTTATAATAGCGACAGCATGCACGCTATCGGCATTCATTTTCCTCCAGAGGTGTCTATACGCCACCTCGCTGCCCGGTTCCCCAACTGTCGTTTGGAAAATTGGTTTCCTCGCCGAAGATAGCCACCACTTCGAAAGCACTGTCGCATCGCCTGTCTCTCCACTTCTCCCGGGCCAGCGCACGCCGCCTTCCGCCCCGCTGGACCTGTCATCCCTACAGCACGACCTTCAAGCCGCCAAGGACTCCTACCGTGCAGCCAAGCGGAACCTCCGCCGTGCGACACTCGCCCACTCTCCGGAGGGAACTCGCCGCCTGACCTGTCTCCTAACTCCTCCCGGAAAGGCCTCAGCGTCAGTCGCAGTGTCGTACGGGAAATCGTACACGACCCCATCCGTCACCTCCACCTCCCTCCTGCACGTCGTCAGTACGCAAGGCTCGCACCCAGGACTGGGTTGTGCCTACATCAGCCACGAAGGACACAAGCGTGCCGCTTCTTTTCCTCCGACCACGGCACTCAAGCGCAAGTCGGACGACAGGCTGTTGTCAAGTCGCCCTCTGTCGCCCCCCCCCCCCGGCTGCCGAGAAACGTTTCAGGTTTCTGGACGACACTCCTGATGATTCCATCCTGTCGCTCGCAGCTCTTTTAAAGACTGTCAAGCAGACAGTCCCGGCCTGCTTCCTGTTCAAGCCCACTCAGATGCCGGATGCCAGTGCCGAACGACACAACCACCGACTCGTCTCTGTCGCTCGAAGAACGTGCGGCTCATCGCCACCCGCCACACGCCTCGACTAAGCTCTAGCCCACACGGATGTGACGTGTCGCATGCAACCCATCACACGATGTCATCACGTTCTAGTTTTCAATCGTCGGGATCAAGACTCAATACCCTCGACCGTGGCTTACCCCACATATTGAGCGAAAATTAAGCCAACTGTTGCTCTCCGCTGCTGCTTGTCTCACTCGTGGCTGATCCCACGTTTTGAGTGAAGAACCAAGACGGAAGCCGTTTGCACCTCTTTCTGCTTGTCTCGACTGTCGCTGACCCCTCGTCTCGAGCGAAATCAAGTCACCTGTTGCTGTCCACTGCTGCTCGTCTCAATCGTGGCTAGAACCAACGTTTTGAGTGAACCAAGACGGAAGCCGTTTGCACCATTTGCTGCTTGTCTCGGCCGTGGCTAACCCCACGTCTCGAGTGAAAATCAAGTCACCTGTCGCTGTCCACTGCTGCTCGTCTCAATCGTGGATTGAACCGACGTTTTGAGTGAACCAGGACGGAAGGCGTTTGCACCTATTGCTGCTTGTCTCGACCGTGGCTAGTCCCACGTCTCGAGTGAAAATCAAGTCACCTGTTGCTGTCCATTGCTGCTCGGCTCAATCGTGGCTACAACCCACATTTTGAGTGAACCAAGACGAAAGTCATTGCACCTCTGCTGCTTGTCTCGACCGTGGTTAACACCACGTCTCGAGTGAAAATCAAGTCTCCTGTTGCTGTCTACTGCTGTTCGTCTCATTCGTGGCCTGAACCCACGTTTTGAGTGAACCAAGAAGGAAGCCGTTTGCACTCTTTGTCTTGACTGTAACTGGCCCCACGTCCCTAGCGATAATCAAGACTTCAGCTGTTGCTCACACTACTGCTCGTCTCATCCGTGGCCTAAACCCACGCTTTGAGTGAAGAGTCGAGTTGGAAACCATCTACATTTCCCACTACTTGTCTCGTCCATGGCTGATCCTGTGTTTGAAGTGAAATTCAAATCACCAGCTGCTGTCCAAACTGCTGCTCGTCTCAGCATGGTTTAAAAAAAAAACCCACGTCCTGAGTGAAGAATCAAGTCGTAAGACGTCTCCATCTCGTGCTGCTGCACGCCGCTTACGACCCAGCTCGTGCGACATCTACCCGATGTCACGCCTGCTCCTGCTGTCGCATCGCCTGAATCTCCCTTCCTCCCGGGCCAACGCACGCTGCCTCCCACCACGCTGGACCTGTCGTCCCTCCAGCACGACCTTCAAACCGCCAAGGACTCTTACCGGGCCGCCAAAAGGAACCTCCACCGTGCGACACTCGCCCACTCTCCGGACCGGAGCTCGCCTTTCGACTTGTCGCCCAATTCCTCCCGGAAAGGCCTCAGCGTCAGCCGCAGTGTCTTTTCAGGCCCTGGATTTGCGTCGCGAGACAAAGACGCCAAGCTCCGCTGTCTCCCGGGTCAATCAACGGCACTCCTAACATGTCTCCTCCGCAACGAAGGCTCCATACTAGTCAAAGGCGATCCCCTTCTTCTCTGCAAAGAACCTCCTACGCCCTGGCTGTGAAAACAGCTTCTACCGATCCGTGGGAGACGGCGCCACTACTCTCGCAACTTTGACACCTACCCGGAGTGCGAGTTTGCTTGCAGCGAAATCAAGATGGATCGTCGTTGTCAATATCCAAGAAAGCAGATGTCCCAACCTTCGTTCTATACGAAAATGACATATGCCTTCGACTAAGCCTACTTGCGGCCTCTCAAGCATATATCCTCCACACGGCCATTAACGCGCTATGTGAAAAGCTGTCGTCCGACGTCACTCCAGATGAGTTCAAGAACCTGTCGTCCCTGATTTCTCAGCTCTCCCAAAAAGCTAACTTCGCTACTTACCACGCAATGAACTGGGCAACGAGAGCGCTGTTCAACAACACCCTTCTCCTCCGCGACATGGCCCTGTCGTCCGCAAACAACCTAAACGTCTCCACACGACACCGACGCAGATATCAACCTATCCATGAGTCAGAAACGCTCTTCCGTGGGTTAAACCCGACACTTGCTCCTCACCTTGACGTTTCGAGAAAACCGAAGCCGCAAAAGCAAGCCACGTCTTCAATCGGCCCGTTCTCAAAGAATAAACAAGCCAATCCCTGTCCCCCGGACGATTGGCACAAAGATACGGCGTCATGAACCCCCCTGCCGCACGAACGGCACTGCCGCCTATCGGCAGCGAAACCAGCAGCCCTTTCGGACCGACGCTCCTCACTCCCGCTCCGGCCAACGCTCCCAACAGAAGCGCGCCGCCACCCCCGACCGAAGGAGCCGAGTCCCATCTCCCGGGGGCAGAAGCATCTACCGCAAAAAACAACAATGAAGCTTTGTGCCTAACTGGTCCCCCTGTCGGGGCCAGACTACGCCATTATTTCCCAACCTGGCAAGAATTGACCACCAACCTGGAAACCCTATCGATAATAAAACACGGCTTTCGTCCGACATTCCTAAATCAACCGCCGCTGTCGCCATCTCCTCTATGGGATTTCTTGCCCCAAACGACAACGTCCCTGTCGTACGAAGTAACGGAAACTACTGGATCAAGAAAACAATCGACGCACCTTATAACAAACATTAATTGAGCAAGAGCATGAGAGTGACGGCGCACGAAGTGAGAACTATCGCTCCATCTTGGGCCCACCATACCGCCACCCCAATTGAAGAATCCTGGCAGCAGCTTCTTGGCGCCACCAGTCCACCTTCACATCTCGCTACCTAAAAGACAGGATGAAGGATGAATGCAGACTACATCGGCTGGAACCGATCGTCGCAGCCAGAACCGTGGCCAAACCTCCTTAAACATTCAGAACGAAGCAGAAGCAAGACCCATGAAGGAAGCAAGTTCCACCCTGCTAGAAGCAAGACCCTCAAACATCGATCCTTTTCAGGGCCACCAACTCCTACGAAAGAGACCAAATTCTTGTAAAGCCCAAATGTTCTGAATATGGTGCGAATTGCAGATAAAGAATTCATGGGGGAAAGCCTGCTTGCATCCCAGGGTGCTCGTACAGGCGGTGCCCGCCACCAACTTTGACGAGGTCAACTGGTAATGCTAAAATTACCAGGTTAAGTTGTTATGGCAATAAAGAAAGAACATTTTGCCGGCCCCCAGTCTGGCCGGCTAACAAAGGTTTCTTTTTGCCTAAAACATACTTAACCTAACTCCCGCCCTGCCTCCCCTCTCGAGTCACCGTCTGACACATTGAGAGTAAAATGAATACCGATAGCGTGCGCGCTGTCGCTTTTATAAGGGAAGACCATGCTGCGCATGCGCGGTGGTATATGCAAGCAGGTGTCTACAGACCGGAAGAAACCTCCAGAGGAACGTCACATTCGAGGAATGTAATGCTAAAATTACCAGGTTAAGTATGTTTTAGGCAAAAAGAAACCATTTTTAGCCGGCCAGACTGGGGGCCGGCAAAATGTTCTTTTTCATAGATTCAATGATTCAGCCAATAAATGTTGTAGAAGAATGTTGCGCTAATGCTGCCATCTTGGAAACATGCATCCGAAATTGGTTTATTTTTCAATATATCACATAAAAGGCTGCATATAATGTTTAATCCGAAATTGTAGAGCAAGGAATTGTCTGCAAAATGGGTTCTATTCGGTTTTTTTTTTAGTTGAGGATATGATTCGGCGAATAAACTGTGCCAATGCATTCAATGTACATTACACTTCATATAGTTGGGCAGCTTTGGGCCCAAAATTGTTAGAATTTTCCAGTTTCTGTGAAAAGCATGAATACATATAAACAGTAACTGGAAAAATATCTATGATAGTAATGTAAACGAGCGCCACCGAAAAACGCCTGTTTTTCCAAAAATGAAATTTTTTTTCTCGAGGCACCCAAATGCCTCGCCGAGGCATATTTGGCCGTTTTCGCAATAATGGTCAGATTTCCACAAACTCTTCAACGTTTAATAGCCTGTCAAAATACAAGACTCTTGGGGAAGCCCAAATCCG
>JAHWFP010212910.1:86774-112984 GCA_023313725.1 Lithobius niger
CCCCCCCCCCCCCCCTGCCCCTTTCAGAAAACCCAAGCATGTCCATTTCTGGCTATTAGAGGGCTTTCAAGGGCTCTTTTAATTCGAAAATCGACATACGTTTTTGCCGCTGCGCCATTACCTCTAAATCTTTAAATCGGCGTACGACGTTCCCTACCTAAGTTAAACAATTACAGTTAGGATTGATGGAAAGAATAGATCCCCATGTTCATATCGGGCTATTAAAGGACTTGCCAGTTATTCATCAGTGAAACACATCTGAAAAACAAACAAACACCAATAAAATACATCTTCCTCAGAGATATTTAAGTGAAAGCAACATTTTGGGAGGAAACTTGAAAAATCTACATTTTTTGCCATTTGTAGTGCTTCTCGATGGATAGAATTGCACTACTAGGTCAATTAGTACTGCATTTTTTGACCGAACTCTTACACTAAGCAAAATGTTTAAGACAAAAAAGGCTTCAAATTTATTTTTCTTAAAATATGTGTAGAGGTGATTTTCTTATAGGGGCAATGGTTTGGGAGGAAAAGAAGAAAATGTGTGTTTTGGGGCCAAATGGTCGCCATTTTTTCAATATGGCGGACAACGCAATGGACGAATTTCAGGGGACTTGAGTACGTTGTTCAGCACACCACCCGAGACCATCCCACATATTTGTAGCTTGTTGCTAATTAATTCCTTTATTGGTCCGTTTTTTACCTAATTTTACTGGATTACTCCTGGTATTTTGATGTTTTAATTTTAACTTTAACTGTAAGACTGTAATTTTAACTTTGAATTATGTTAGATATTAGGAGGACAATCTAGTAAACTAATATTGTGAGTAAATGAGAATAAAGCCATTGTGTTAATGCTAGACTGAACCCAGATCGAATACATGAAAGATCAACTTTTCACGATGGATTTAGGCCTAAACGTCCACCCCAAAGAATACTTTTAAGGCCAGAAATCTTGTGCTAGCTTTTTTTAATTCCTCCCTCCACTTTTTTTTTCATCGAATTAATTTTAGAAGCCATGGGCATTTAATAGGCAATTTACGGTAAGTTTAGGCATAAATGGTCTAATTTTATCTTCAAAATTCCATGTCTAGTTGCCTTTGTGAAAATATCCACTGCCTGTAAATTTTGCATTCACTTCCTGCAATGCTGGTTTCCCTGGAGATAATGAAACTAGATCTGCCTAGTCTTGCCACCCATCTGCGCGTGTGCAGCACAGACCCTCCGTAAATGGTGTTGGCGGTAACCAGCCATCTTTTTTCCTCCAGCCTCTGGCTGACCCGGTTGGCTCCGCTGTTCCCCTGGACACGCAAGATGACCGAAAGACCGAAAGACATGGAACACTTGCATGCTTCCAACCGTATGATGCTGCCTCAATTGCAGCTGTCGCTCAAAAGACGGCCCTCTGCTAATATCTCTGTAATGTGTGGTGCAGTGGCAACCCGGACCACTGCACTGTGACTGATGTTGGCGCTAATGACCAAGCTGTCGACGCGCCATTAAGCCTCATTTCCCCCCCTCCCCTCTGCTACAGTGGACTTTGGAGTTAATGGTCTGCCGCCTTTGCACGTTCTCACAGGCGGCCTTCCATCGTTTCACTCGAGGTTCTTGTAACTTTAGAACACAACTTTGCCAGTTTTGCTCACCGTGTGCTCTCTCTCCCTGCTTTCACTGATAGATGCTCACTTTTGTTGCCTTCACCGTAAGAAGTCGCATGCTTTCGACCTTGCACCTCTCTTTGGTGTTGGCTATCACTGTTTGACCACATTTTAACCAACATCTTCACCGAAAGGCCTCTGTGTCTCCTTTTCAGCCTGCACGTCCCTACCAGCCTGTGCTGCAATCTCCGACCTTAGTTCTTTCTCATTTCTATCTCTCTTTGTGACTGACCTGTCCCTTGACAAATTTTTCTGCTGTTCAACCCGCTGATCCTTTGTCAAAAGACCTTCCCATTTTCATCATCACTGGTGATCTATGATCAATCGTTTTCCCCGACGCGCCCTCAGTTCCGGCTCCTCTTTCCCGCTTTCTTTGTCTCATCTTTCAGCGAAAGGTCCCCACCGCACTGTTTCTCTTCGCCGAAAGCTCTGCTCTGGTAAGCCCTTCCCGCTTCCACCGCTCCTCGGGCTTTCACCTCTCTTGACTTTCGTTTGCCTTGACGTCTCCTCATCGCTTTCATTTTCCAGCCGTTGCTTCGTCACTTTTCGACGCTCGCGTGCGTTGCCATCTTCGCTGGTCGTGTTTTTCTACCTCTCATCTTTGTAATGTCAATCTTGTCATGGCACCGAAATGACGTGGCAATTCAGCAGTTGTACCCACCAACGTTCGTGGTTGGGATCCTTCAAAGGCCCGTATTCCGGACACTTGCACTTGTGTGGCTATTGTCTCCAAGAAAAAAAACGACATGACCCCCTCACACCGCATGTCAAAATCACCGCTTCAGTAACTTTCGCAATGACCCATGCACCATCAGTTTGTAAATTCCCCCGAAGGACTGGCCTTTCATTTGCCGCAGGTACTTTGTAGCGTAGACTCGCGGTGAACAGATAAAGCGGAAAAAAAGAAAGATCGTCTGAAAGCTTTATCCAACTCGATCGTCACCACCACTGCTTGAACGTCTCCTCTCGTGGTATCCTCATCAAATTCTTCTTCATATTCAACATGCTGATCTTTTTCGTTTTCTTCGCTTGATCTACAACCCGATCCCAAGCTTCCACAACAACTTCTTCGGTTCCGGCTACCTCCACTTCCACATCTGCACTTCCGTTGCTCCTGTGGCTCCCCCCTCCTCCCCGGCAAACCCACCCGACGGCACTTACGGTCCGGCACTTCCTTGTTGATTGTCGCCATCTTGATGGTGTTCGTCGTCGTTTCTGTCTTCCGCATGACATTGCACGTCAATTGGGTGATAGGTCTGTCCTTCTGTCTGGTGTTTTTCAATTTTTGCAGGAGGTACGGATGTATGACAAGATTTAGTTTAGGGGTTTGAATAATATCTCTGTAATGTGTGGTACAGTGGCAACCCGGACCACTGTACTGTGACTGAGGTTGGCGCTAATGACCAAGCTGTCGATGCGCCATTAAGCCTCAATCCCCCCCCGGCAAACCCAGCCATTCGTAGGAAATCACCAACACACAGGAAACAACCGGCGATTCCTCCACCTGAATCCATTCATACTCTCCCAGTTGACAGCATTTCTTCGTCATCTGCTCTGCCTGAAACCGTTCCTCTGAGTCTGCCATCTCTTTCTCGGCACCACCCTTGCCTTCCTCGTCGAACACCTTCGGACTTGACAGCGATCCTCTCCCACCAGCCTTCCATCGCCCTTTTAAAATTCACAGACCACATCCACCAGTTAAAATTCATCCGATCCCAAAACCAGCAACTTCATCCAACCCAACTACGCTGGACAAAACACCTCATCCGCGTCAACTTCGGCTCATCCTCCAGACAGTACTTCCAAATCCACCTCCTTCATTTCTCCTGGTACAAACAGGGTTCCCCCAAGCCGTGCTGGAGTTAGTTCAACCTTACACAGCATCGAATCTGAATGGATTAGAGCCAACGTGTCAATGCCACCATGTTGCGAGACAGATTTGGCAGTTCTACAATGCAGACTGTTTCTTACCATGCCGTGCTGAAATGGTTAAATACTCAAGTGCTAAAACTCGACAACTTCTCTCCCGATCCTGCCGCTTGAGAGCGAAAGGCTACGCCTTCTACTTTTCAACTCGTCCGTAACCCCCCACCCCTTCCTCCCTTTCTCCAGCTTGGTCAGTTTGGAACTGGCAATCCCTCTGTCTTGGGGGCTGCGTCACAAAATCTGTGGCGCCACCAGTTCTAGCCCCCCCCCTCCCCAATGTTTTTGGCTCAATCAAAATCCTGGGGGCAAGACTGAAGCTTCGCCTGTTTTTTTTCTCAAAAAAACTCTTTTCTTACACACTTTTACCTCAACTTACGGTTTAGGTTCTATCACTGTGAATCTCTTTCATAAGATCTCTGCTATTTCGAATTGTCACCAGACTCCTTTCATCGCCAGACGAACTTTGACTTCCACTCCCATCACACTCCAGACCACCTTCTCATGAAGTTCAAGATCCCTCCTTCCGTGCCTCCAGCCTATTCCCCTTTCTAAAATCACCCTTTGGCTTCTCCGCTACAAACTGAACTCCACTCGCCCATTTCTCACCATCATCAGCTTGGGTTCCATCGCCACCATGGCCTCACCTCTTCATCGTTCAAAGACATCATCGCTCGCCCGAAATCCGTCTCTTAAGGTTAGTATCTTTATCTTATCTTCCTCAAACTCAGTCTTAGTCCTTACACAACTTGTAATTTTGAACACTTTTTTCCCATCAGATAGCCTTAGCATGTAGAAATCTGGAGTCTCACTCTCCAGGGAAACCCAGCTCGCACGTTGGTTGTCTGTCATGTGGTGCCCACCACCTTTGTATGATGAGGTCATGTGTAAATGCAAAATTAACAAGTAGTGGATATTTTTGAAACGACAACTAAAAAACCCAATTTTTTCGGGGGGGGGGGGGTCAAAATTGGTTTCCATTGCTCAACGAAAATATACACTACCTGTACCCTACCAACCTCCCCTCTTGAGTCACCACCCATCAAGAGGCAAAGAAATGGCTAGCTACCACCTTAACACAATTTAAGGAGGGTCTGAGCTGCACATGCGCAGATGGGTGGCGAGACGGGCGGATCTAAAGAGTTTAAATTCCTCCAGGGAAACCGGCATTGCAGGGACTGGATACAAAATTTACAGTTTGTGTATATTTTCGTTAGGAAATAGAAACCAATTTTGACCTCCCTGAAAAAAGTGGGCTTTCTAGTCGTCTGCACGAAAATATCTACTACCTGTAAATTTGTTGCATTCAGTTCCTGGGTGCTCCCCTTGTGTCTTAAAGTTTATCGCTATATAGATTCGGCCAGTTGTGTAACTCCACTGCTATAAAAGCATTCGGCGCGGGTGCAGGCTCCATCTCTTTTCCACAAGTTTTCGTCGGAGACGATCGCTCCCTCTCTCGGACTTCATCCTTCGCTCGAAAGATCCTTCGCCATCCTGATCCTTCGCTGAAAGAAGATCCTTCGTCCTACAGTCACTTCACCCCTCACCGCAAGACAATCCCTCACTGCAACACGAGCTTTTGCCTACATCCTTCGTCAAAAGATCATAGACTTAAGGGGTTAACTCGCATCTCAGCTGACCTGTGGACCCGACGGCCTCACGCAAGACTCCGTCTCCTCCAGCCAGTCCACCACCTGTGGACCCTAGCATCGTGACTCTAACTCGCCGTCAAGACTGAATTTGAGTTGCCGAAAAGGTCGAATTCAACCATTCCTGCCATTCTCCAAAGGAATCACTAACTGGATTAAGGTTATTCACAAAGCCTATGACGAACAGTACATCAGCTGCACTGACAACATCTAGGTCACTGCACACGAACCACCACCAACCAAACTCGTCAGACTTTCAACCTCGTCGGCATTTCGAAATCCTTCAAGCTGCATCATGGAGAAGCCAAACTTGTTTTCACAGGTCACTACTGAAGGGACATGACAAGACAGGAAGATGGACTACATCGTCTAGGTTCCCATTGTGACAGCCAGATGGATCGTTCAACCCCCCTTAAGCACTTAATACAGAAACGAAGACCTCCTGGTATTGAAGACCTCCAGAAGATGGCCACCACATTTTACGAAAGAGAACCGATACTCCTGTTTCTGTTAATTTTCAATAAAGTGCGAAGTTTTGCTTAACTTTTTGGGGAGAGCCAGTTCGCAACCCGGGTTAACTGTCGCGTGGTGCCCGTCACCATTTATTGACGAGGTCAACTGTAAATGCAACAAATTAACAGGTAGTAGATATTTTCGTGCTGACGACTACAAACCTTAATTTTTTGTTGCCCGGAAAATATACTATTGATCCGCCCAACTTGTCAACTCTACCGCGCATGTGCGGCCGTCGATATAAATGGAGCTCGCTCGAAAGCATTCGCATCTATTGTTCTCAAGCGCCCTGTCATACGGTTGCTCTGCCTTTTGCTTTTCGTTTCTTTCTTCTGGATTTTCTTCAACCGGACCACGATGACTTTTACCTTTCTGGCAGCGATGCCTGCTGTTGTTTGGCGGGAGGCCGCATTTGTAGAATCCTCCGCCTGACCGACTGCTGGTTCCCTTCCAGCCTCAGCATGGCGGTTTGCATGTTGAGTGAATTTTTGCTACGAATGACGACTTCCACAACCGAATGCAAGCTGTTGCAAATATCAGCATTACTTCACTGGCCCATCGAATGCCGCATTTGTCTTCCATCTTCTGTCTTCTGTCTCTCGAATGACGCCCCTTGAGCACGTCCAGCCTGTTTCCAACGAATTCGACCACTCTTACTACGTAAAATGGGAGAATGAGGTTTCGCTTTTACCACCTTGCCAACCAACTGAGGTTGCCCTCTCCTACCTGCCACTGAGTGGCTCAACATCCAGTTGCAGTGGTACTTCACGCCAATCGTCATGACCGTGACTAGCTTAATCCAGAAAGTTGACTGAAAGACAAGAGGAACGAAGTCACGCGCGCCCGCCCCCATGCTGCTTTTTCCATGCAGGCTGATTTACAACATCTCTCTCCCTCTCTGTGCGTCTCAAGCAGAACGCAACATCTGAGGGATTTCCCTTTTCCTGTAATGACTCGACTGCTGCCGGGACCCATTCGCAGTTTACCGGGACCGGACTGACGCTGCCTTTCATCTTTGACCGAATGAACAACACTCTGCATTGCGGCTCGGCTGCATTCGCAGAATCCACCGTCGGACAAATGCCGTTTTTCACCTTGCCTCAAAACATCTCGCATGTGCTTCTCTCCACGAATGATGTCACAACCTGCCTCAGGGACGCCGACACCCTCATTCACCATCCTTGTCATTAGTCTCTTACGACTGCCCGCAGGGCTTGCCTGCCTGCCACGCTCCTGGCGCGTTATTCGTCCATTCAAAGTTCTCCAGCTTCTGTGTACTACGGCTCAGCCGTATTAGCAGATTTCTCAATCCTGCCCGATTGCTGTTCCTTCCCTGCCTCCAGCTATTCGCATACTGTTTGACAATTGCTGAATGAGGCCTACCACCTGAGGTTCCTCTCCAACCTGGCCATTGAGAATGCCCCACGGCATGCCTTTTGCTGACGAATGCACTCTCACCTCCCTCTTCAGCTGTGTACCCGATTGACAGCATTGTTACAGAAGTAATGAATGACAGCGTCTTTCCCTTGGATGACGAATGCCATTTTCGCCTCCTTCCTCTGCTTACGCACCGAATGTATCGTGCCCGTACAATACCATCGGATAACTGACTAGCTGACTGACTAATTCCTCCCGTCCTCCCTAATGATGACCTTTTGAGCTTGTTCAACCGTTCTTCCCCTTATGAAACCACTTGCCACCTGAACGAATGAAAAGTTCGTTTATTTTTCGTGTTGGTTCTGTAAACTGGACCCATCTTCTGATCCAGATGAATGTCATTGTACACACCTGTAGATCCACCATCAACATTGATGCTGTGAAATTTCCGAATGAAGTGTGATCGACGCTCTCTCCTAGATGTCCATCCCACCTGGAATGACTCGAATTTGTCTTTAACCTAAAACAATCACCGATATTCGCCAGTGCATTTGGACTAAAGGCTCCTTCTTCCACCTTTGACTGACTGCAAACCTTCACTTGTAGAACAAGTACGTCTTCCAAACGAATGAAATTGCCGCTGCCGTCTAATTCCGCCATCAAGTAGTTTGGCCTCATATGAATTGCCATTCATCTTACAACTTACCGTGGCCACCTACACCACCCCAGCGGACATCGAGTGAAGGAATCATGAATTGTCGTCATTGCCCACCACGTAACCTGACCGTTCCTGTGACTCGCCACCCCACCAGTTGGTTGCACATATCTGGCAAAACTCATGTCATCAAGCTGTTGTCATTCAAGCTCCCTTCTCCTAGCATTTGTCATCCGGCATTCGTCCCTGTAACCCGCGTCCTCAACGAATGGCAATTTGTTTACTGGCCGCCCATTCACTATTTCACCTATTTGTTGCTCAGCATTCACTCATGTGACCTGTTGGCTCCACCATTGGTCGTACATTCGTCCAGTCAGCATCCATCTTTCAAGCTTTCCTTACGTGAGACTTGGTTCCTGGACCCACGACCTTAACCTACTGTCATGCATTCGCCTGGCCGTACATTCATATTCAAAGCATTCGCCAGTCGAACTGCGACATGAGAAGGAAGAACAGGCTGGTCGTGATGAGCCGCGGATTTGGATAGCCTAAAGCCCATAACCCGTAACGTCTGAATGCTGAATCAGCAACATCAGCCCAACTTTTCGTGCACGATTTGTTTCCTGTACCGGCAGTTTTCGCCAGATTAAATCACCACGAATGGGCTTCCCTGCGAAACACAGAACGCTAATCGACGAATGCAATACAACCTTGAATGCCTTCTAGCCAGGTAGGTTTTGATCTACGCCGAGGTGCCACTACCCCATTTCCAATCTCCGGTGAACTCTCGACGAGCTGAGGGATGAATCGTCGCCTTTGTTCCAAATTTCGACACAACTACTCGGGGTTTTCCCGTTTTTATATATTAACTGTCGCCTGGATGCCTGGGACCTGGAGAATTCTCGGTGTCTTCCGCCACTTCTCCTATCCATCCTGGCCAGCATTCGCTCCCCTCAAGCTGAACCTTCCAAATTTTGAAGCATACTTCCAAGCACCCAAGTCAGTCTAAAACCACCTCGAAACACCAACGGAAACAAATGCAAATCCCTGCCCAGGTTTTGCATTCGCCTAATGAACCTTTGGGCCTGTTGTCCCATCAGTCTCGAGCAGACCACTCCCTCTCTTGCGTTGATGTCAACCAATTAGCAGACAAAGCCATTGCCGACTTTGGCCAGAGCCTACCGCCTGTTTTGCCGCCTCCTGTTTCGCCCTACACGAAAGCCAAATTCAGCAATGACTGGGTTGCTTCAACTTCCAGCTCCGCCAGCTGTAAGCGTTTGAGTTCGTCCTGCCATCATTCGTTAAGGAAGTGCCGGTCTCCTGCCATTCCAGTCGACCAAACTCAATCCAAGCAGCATCAACCACCACTGTGAAGCGGACAGCATCCAGAAAACATCAAGGGGAAAATTCCTCTGTCAAAACACTAGCACGAAACCCTCTGAAATCCCCATTGAGTTTTAATCACTATTTAAAAAAAAAAAAACAGACAATTAAAAATTAAAACTAATTAAAGCAAGCTTGCGGAGTCTCGAACTCCGGCAGGGGAAGACGCCAGCTTCCAACCCTAGGGTACCCGTTCAGAAAGTGCCCGCCACCAAGAAGGAAAAGGTCTACTGTCAATGCAAAAATTGACAGGTATAGTATATTTCCGAGCAACAAAAAACGTAAATTTGCCGACCCCCATGAAGGCCGGCTGGAATGTATTTCTTTTGCAAACGAAAATTGACAATACTTCCAGCCACCCGACCTCCCCTCTCGAGTCACCTCCTGACAGATCGAGAGAGAACAATAAATGCGAATGCTTTCGAGCAAACTCGATAAGGACGGCTGCACATGTGCAGTTGGATTGGCAAGATGGACGGATTAACGTAACTTAAATCCTCAAGACACAGAGGATATAAATGCAAAAATTGACAGGTATAGTATATTTTCCAAGCAAAAGAAAATAATTTAATCCGGCCTTCATGGGGGCCGGCAAATTTATGTTTTTCCCTGGTCAAAATTGGTTTCTATTGTCTTACCAAAAAAATTTACTACCTGTAAACCCACCCTACCTCCCCTGGGTTACCACCCTGACATATCGAGAGGAAAAAAGATGGCGGCTGCGCCTGGGCCAAATGCTTTTATAGGAGGGCTGTGCATGACGCACGCACAAGTGAGGTTGCGCAACTGACCAGATCTAAAGAGCGAAAAACCTCAACACAAAGGGGGCACCCATGAACTGAAATGGCAACAAATTTACAGGTAGTATATATTTTCGGTAAGACGATATAAACCAGTTTTGACCAGGGGAAAATTAAGGTTTTTCTTTTTTGCAGAGTATTCATCTTGATGCTCATGAAGAGGATGACGATTTTGAAGTACGTACGACTGAAGAGAAAGTCACAGACTTCCTTCAGATCACAGTGCGTGATATGGTTGGGCGCACTGTGGCCGTTATCTCAACTCAGCCATTTCAAGGTAAATGCAACACCATTACACTCCCAGCTTTTCAATGTCATGCTCTTCACCTTTGTGCTTAGTAATTGGATTTCCTCTTCATGCTCTAGCACTCAGTAGCCCTCGATGTGCGTGTACAGCTTGTCGTGCATGCTGATGTCACTTCCCGCATCTCTTGTCAACTTTCCCTACTCATTTCCTCCCTGGTCTCTTTTTTTTTTTTTTTTTGTCACTAGCATGGGATTATTGGTTTGCTTACCACAACGCTTAAGTATCAGATGTGCCCATTAAATAATGGCCGCAAGTGCAGAGAGAGGAAGCGAGTGGAATAAGTGCTTCAAATTCTTAACAAGTCCATATTTTTATTTTTTAAAATACGTTCCCACTACAAATTATTTCAATTTTACCCTTATTTAATTCAGTCTGCCAAGGTAAAGATGTCTGTCCTGACATGCCCTGTGGGATGGTCTCCCAGCGTCTCTGTTGCCACTGTATAATTCGTCAAGTTTTTTAATTGTCACCGTACGTGGAGGTTGAATTCATCAACGGCTCCGTATTTGATCTGCCTTTGGCTGAGCATTATTAGTTTATTTAAAGTTTACGGTAGCCACAGACCTTTGTGACCTTTCGTGCCTATCCGCAATTTGAATTTGTCGTTATTTTTATTTCTTATCGAGTTGGCCGAAACCTAATGTTGTCTGGGACGTCGTATTGTTCGCCCGACGTTACCATCGAGAACCTTTCTACCCACCTGAAAATTCCTCTTAATAGTCATCTCGTATGCAGACGTTTTCTATCGCGTAAATTTGTTAAGCACACTGTGAAATTTCCGATCACCATCCTGAATCCGATGTTAATAAGATTTTAAAACCTTGGGCCGAGTGTGATAAACGTGCTGTTCGTCGTCTTTGTAGTCTGTCTTCGCCACCGCTAAAGATGATTAGTTCTTCAACTATTACCCTACATTCCCTTGATGATAAACTTAAGGGTGAATTTGGACTTCAGAAAGATGTACGTCATACTCCTGTTTGTTGTCCCTGCTGTGACAGACACCCACTTTAACCGAACTTGAATTGATTTACTGGGTGAGGATTTTACAGAACCGAAGCTGATTGAATGGCCCCCTTCAACCAGGGCTATGACGAGCGATAGTGGTGTTTCTTTAATGATTTGAATGATTTTAATGATTTTCGTGGTTTATCGTACAAAAACACCATAGGGGTAAAGGGACTCGCCCCAGAAAGTAGCGATGTCTGAGACAAAATGGCTGCCACCAAGTTAGTGGTCCAAACCATGATCACTCTAGCTTAACTGACAGTCATGTTAAGATTGAGTGATCAGGGTTGGGACAGAAAACTTCGTGCAGCAATTTTGGCTCTGATATCGATACTTCTACCTTTATGGTGTTTTTGTAAATCACCCCCTTTTGGTTGTTTTATGGGTTTAGTGAAAGTATTGATTGTGAGCTCCTTATCCTTATAAAAGTGCTGGATCTGGCTGAGCAGTTAAGAAAAAAAGGCAGAACAATCACTTCCCCCTCCTCACGCCTGCATTGCAAGGCATTGCAAGTGGACTCTTCCATTTTACCAGCATGGCAAGTGCAGCTGGGAGGGAACGGTCGATCAACTCACATGGGCTCACAATAAGATGTAAGAGGCACGGGCACGAAAAATGTCGGGAAAAGTGTGTCTGTAAACTTGATTCATAACCGGCCCTGTGCATAGCACGGGCTTCGTTTAGTGATGATATCAGCGAAAAAATGAACCATCTTCTACTTTGAATGTTCGAAATCAATCGATCACAATTGTAACGCTCAAATTCAAAAACAAAAATACACACTGTACGGTATTTTGCGAATTTTCGATAGGCCTATTAGTCCGAGTGGTGTTAATTTCGAGTACAAAGCACAAAATCGGTTGGGACCAAACAACTACTCTGCTGGTGTCTAATAGTAAGAGGGATTTACATCTAAGAGGACTTGAATCGCTGGCGATTCAGCACTGTGAGGCGAGCGGACAACCACTCATGAATCTTCAAGGGCCGTCAAACCCTAACATCAAATTCCTAATCAGTAAAGAGTTGGGGGCACACCTCTCGCTCAAATGGGATCGTGCGAGCGTTAAGCAGACGACACGCGAGAAGTGCAGTGGGCAACGGTTTCCACGCATTTTCAAAAACACTGGCACTCATGACAAGGTAAAACAGAAGCAAGCACAAGAAAGGAAGCCTGAAGAAGATAGGAGAGACCGAAATTAACACCACTCGGACTAATAGGCCTATCGAAAATTCGCAAAATACCGTACAGTGTGTATTTTTGTTTTTGAATTTGAGCGTTACAATTGTGATCGATAGTGATGATATAATTGTAAATCGTTTCTTGAACAGCCTAAAGAAAATTGTCACTTTGGTGTAATTCACTGGTCTCTGATTAATTATATTTTCATTGACCGTTGTGTTTAAAGCAGAAACAAGTGAAGCTAGATTTTTTTAATTTAGCCGAACCCAAAGTGGATCATCTGCCCCAAAACGATGAGGGGGACAAGTAACGGCTGAACGACAAGGCGCAACACTTCGCGGTGCACCTTGGCGTTACATCAGCTACTGTACCCCCTTCCAATTGCTGCCTAACACGGGAATTGGCCAACCCGAGTCCAACTGTTCAAACCAGTTAGATCCGGTCTGATGCAGACAGCTAGTCACATGACGTAAATCCTTGGCGGGAGCCCATTCTTCCAGCATGTGTAAAATCGTGCTGGACCAAGAGCTCCTCAGTTGGTGTTTGGGGTTCAACTGAACAGGTTGAACCTCTGGTGCTGCTATAGTCTGTACTTGTTAAACCTTGTGGCCGATGCCTAACACGTGATGCTCTGTGCATAGCGTGAGCGAAAATGAAGCCAGGGGTAGCCGAGCGTGGTCACGGTCCCACGGATCTTCGACTCGGGACTAGAAAAAATATTCCTCACTTTTGACTCCCCTGGCTAAATCTTTCTAAAGAGGCCGTATCCTGGGGTCTGATGCAGACAGCTAGTCGCGTGACATAAACCCTTGGCGGGAGCCCATTCTTCCAGCATGTGTAAAAGCGGTTTATGCTCGAAACCGGAAGTTCGTGCGGACGGGCAGGAGAGCTGCGGGGTCTGGTTGGCTGAGAGCCTTGAGAACAATGGAAAGTGGGAGGAGAAGTCGGTTGAACAAAGGGACTGGGTGCAGAGCCGTTTGAAGGAGTAGGGACATGTAAAGATAGGCCTTTTTGAGTTTTACTCAAGTGAACTTTGGGAAATAGGCCTTTACTTTGAAATACTGACTATGGATTGAATATTTACATTTTTGCAACGTGAGTAGGCTATGGTTAAAGCTAAATACTTGGGTTTGAGTAATGCATAAAGCATTACGATTAAATCTAATAAGCTTTAACTGAAAACTGCAGTGTTACACACCACAACTAGTTTTGGCGGGGGAGGGGGGGGGGATTGAGGATTCAAAGTTTTATGCACAGTTTGACTTTCGGATGGCTTTGGAACAGATCTTTTACAGATATCTTTTGGTTTTAATAGAAGAATAAGCTAGTGGCAACATTTGAAGGGTCTCAGTCGGGTTTAGAGGAGAACTAAAATAAACATATATACACAAAAATTCGTGTCCGGTAGAATACCGATGTCGAATTACGGTGGACAAATGGTAGCGTTTCTGGGGGTAAAAGATTATTATAAAAGTGTAAATATGGTTAAATAAACTAGCTCAGCAGTATGCTAAAACGCATGAAGTTAATTTGGAAGTTCAACTTTAAAGTTGAAAGAAAAAAATCGATCGTTGTGGAAATTTTTCATAAGGATTGCGGCCGACAAACACAATAAAAAATATCACACTGGAAATTGTTGTCTGTACATGTATGTGAGGTTAAGTACCTGCGTAGAGGAAGCCCCTCCTAAAATACAACTAAGCTAGTGTACTTGGGCTTTTTGCCCGAAAATAGAAACAATAAAAATCGAATTATAAAGATACAAGTCTTCAATAATGGCGGCCATGATGCAGGAGCGCTGCGGTTGGTTTTGGACGGTTTTTAACTGTTGATTTGAGGATCTTCTAGGTAGAAAGTCCGGATTTGGGCTTCCCTAAGAGGTAGGTATTATGGGTGGCTATTAAATGTCGAAGAGTTTGACCGATTTAGTCCATTATAAAAAAAACTGCGAGATTTGCACAATCGAGGCATTTGGGCGCTCAAAGAAAAAAAAAATTTGCTCGTTTGGAAAAACGAGCGTTTTTCAGCGGTCCTTGTTTACACGCCCCCAAACGCAGGATTTTATTCGGGATTCCTGAGAACTCGGAATAAAAGTTAGAATAGAAGGGTTAGTGCACACAAGATATGCAAGGACAAGACTGCCAAAATATTCAAAAATTGACATGAAATAAAATACACTGTTTACATAAATGTTTACCTTGCCATTTTGTATTTTTGGGGGACCAACGTTTTTGCGGCTAAGAAAACTTTAAGAAAATTTCAAAGTTACACATAGAAAATGTTTTTTTTTAACTAAATACTGTCCGCGCTGCTTGGTGCAGGAATATCGTACAAGTATTTAAAAATAGGGCAAAAGGACATTTATCAAGAAACACTAGGTTTAAAGTACAAAGTTAAGTTTGTTGTTTCATTATAACAAATAAATGAGGCCATCTACTGCTCTGGTAATGTCCCGTACGGTATCTGCATCTGCTCAAGTCTAGCCGTTTTTTTTTTTATCTGGGATGTCTGCGATAGGAACCCTCCGCCGCATTTCAATAAACCTAGTCGCTGCGATAGGGATCGGAAAATCGAATACTATGGGTACGCATAAAATGACTAGCTCCATTTATTGTTAAACTACTCCCACTGGGATGGTTTTAGGTTACCAAACAACTTGTTTACAAGGGTAACAATGATACGCTGGGAGGTTTTGTGGATAAAAACCAACAACCTTTTAACGACAGTGCTAACCTTTTTCGCAGACGGGTAGACAGACGGCTGTTTTTAAAGAAAGCCATTTCGTAGATTGCAGCTCTCGTAGAATATTCTTAATGAATATTTAATTAGTGTCGTTATAATCTTTGTCAATATTCTCCCACAGAGGGAGACGTTGATAGTGACAAAAAGTGTGTAAAACATAGGCACTTAAAATTTAGGTGTGGAGGCCAAAACGCGAATTAACTGGGAGTTGCTAGTCGTGCTGTTGGTCCCGAGGGGTTTTCCTCCTATTTCTATAAACAAATTAGTAATGAAATAAGTTACCCCTTATCTTTTATCTTCTCATCCTCTTTTATGTGTAACGGCGGACGCTACGACGGCTCAGGTGCTTGTAGCGCCTCCGGTTTCCTGGTTTGACACGGAGATTCAGCTTAAGGTGTTGCGGTGATTATTGCGACTTTTACGGCATAAGCACAGCAAGGGCTACTGTCCCAGCATGGGGAATGGAGCGCAGGGTCCTAAATTAAAGGGGCCTAACCTTAATACTGCTGGTAATTTTGCTGCCACCAGCGATGGAAATTTAACCGTTTATCAAGAGCTAAACTAAAAATGGTTTACATATTTATTTACACTTAAACAGTTAATCGACTAGCAAACGAACTGAAGTTAAAAACTCCTGGTTTTTATTATAACAGAGAATACAAAAATTACACTTTACATTTAGTTTGCACGGAAGCTTTTGAAATAAAGTTTTTAAAAGCACAAGGTTTGAATTTACAACATGTAATTCGTTTTCACAAGTTTTGACTAAAACGACGTTTGTGTTTCAGAATAAAACAACCACTTAATTTTTTGAATAGAAAAAGCAATACTGAACGCTCCGCAGAGTCGTCCGCAAGATTGAACAGCCCAGGCTGGTTACAATCTATCAAACAGTATGTTTCAAACACGCATGAAAGATCAACCGTTTCACAGTTTTGTTTCTAAGTGATAAAACAGAGCCTACTCCCAGAGTTGCTGTTTACAAGTCAACTCCTCAAATTATAACAGCCTCGGCTACTTATAAAGTCCGTCTGGAGTGAATAACCAATGAATCCCACACAAAGATCAAACAGTCAGTTATTTGAATTAAAGTTTTAAAACAAATAAGAAAGATTTTGGTTTTTAGTAAGAGAACCACTCTGACGTTATGGGGTGAGAAACCTAAGATGCCGCTACAGGCGTCACCACCATAATATTCCCTAGCTAGAGAGAGTTTAAGTTACGTTTTTAAACTAAAATTTAGACTTGGGGGGTCCTAAATTAAATTTTCAAAAGCTAACAACAAACATACGAACCACTACCATCGTGCCCGGCATGGCATTCTCCGGACATGGCGTCTCCACTCCCGACTGGCGTGACCCTTCTCTAGCTTGAGATCTGTGAGCTGTGCTAACTATGCATTCTGGGGCTGGGGTTTTATGCTGGAGAGGAGGGAAAGCGCGGACGTCGAGGAGAGCTGCGGGGGTCTGATTGGCCGAGGGCGTATATGGAAAATGTTCCATGGTGTCCCGGTAACCAACCTGAAGCATCCCAGCTTCATATAGTGGTTACGTATGTTAATGTCTAATTTTCTCCCTTGGCCGTCCCTCTGGTCCCTCAACCGTCCCGGTAACCAGGTTACGGAAGATTTTCCATATACGGCCGAGGGCCTCGAGAACAATGGAAAGTGGGAGGAGAAGTCGGTTGAACAAAGGGACTGGGTGCAGAGCCGTTTGAAGGAGTAGGAACATGTAAAATGGAAAAAGATAGGCCTGTTTTGAGTTTTACTCAATTGAACTTTCGGAAATGGGCCTTTACTTTGTGTTATTGGCTACGGATTGAATATTTACATGTTTGTAACGTGATTAGGCTCTTGTTAAAGCTTGATACTTGGCTTTGGGTAATGCAGAGAACATTACTATTAAATTAAACAAGCTTTTAACGGTAAACTGCAGTGTTAAACACCACAACTAGTTTTGGCTGGGGAGGGGGGCAAAAAGGGGTTTTCGAAGTTTTTGCACAGTTTGACTTTCGGAATTGCATGGAAACAGATCTTTGTAAGAATTCTTTTGGTTTTAATAGGAGATCAAGCTATTCGTAGGTTTTGGTAGGTCACAGTCAGGTCCAGGGGAGAACTAAAATAAACATATATACACTGAAAAATTCGTGTCCGGTAGAATGCCAGGTCGTAATACGTTTATACGTTTGGACATATGGTAGCGTTTCTGGGGGCAAAAGATTATTATAAAAAGGCTAACTGAATGAATAAATAGTTTAGTTTAATTATATGCTAAAACGCATAAAGTTAAAGTGGAGGTTTGAACCTTAAAGTTAACGGACAATGTTTGATCTAAGTGGAAATTTTTCATAGTAGTTGCGATCGTTCAAACAAAATAAAAAATATCACACTTCAAAATTGGTTGTCACTATATGGACACATGGTTCAGTACTTTTCTCCTAAAACACAACTAAGCTAGAGTTTGGGCTTTATGCCCGAAAAATAAGAGTAATGAACATACATAAATACAGAGTTCAAATAATGGCAATGGCGGCCATGTTGAAGGTGCGATGTGGTTTTGGGGTGATCTTCAAACGTGAATTACTGGTACTTCCGGGTGGAAAGTCCGGATTTGGGCTTCCCCAAGCATCTTGTATTTGGGCAAGCTATAGATGTTGAAAATTTGGAATGATTCTGTCCATTAACAAAAAAACGGCCAGATGTGCCTCGGCGAGGCATTTTGGATGCCTCAAGAAAAAAAAAATTTCAATTTTCTTGAAAAACAGGCGTTTTTCGGTGGCGCTCGTTTACATATGGAAGGTATACTTCCACCAGTCTGGAAAACTGCGGTTATCACACCTGTTTTTAAGAAGGGAGATGCATCTGATCCTAAGAATTATCGTCCAATTGCTCTCACAGTTGTACCATGCAAGTTAATGGAAACGCTTATCCGAGATTGTATGCTTGCTTATGTTGAGTCTGTTGATTTAATCCTACCCGATCAATTTGGCTTTTTGCCAGGCCGGTCAACTACTTTGTAGCTCTTGCTTTGCCTCGACAGGTGGACCTCTGCCATGGATATTGGTGTACCGTCAGACATCGTCTATTTCGATTTCAGCAAGGCGTTTGAATCCGTAGTGCACTCTAAATTATTATTCAAACTTAAAAACTCAGATTTTAACTGTAAACGTTTGCGGTGGTTTTCATCTTTCATTAGTGATCGAACCCAATGTGTTCGAATCTCAAATTCTTTTTCTTCCATGAGGCCTGTTATCAGTGGCGTCCCCAGGGCTCAGTCTTGGGACCGCTTTTGTTTGCGATATATTTGAATGATCTTACATGTAACCTGAACGGTACCACTTTGTCAAAGTTCGCTGATGATCTTAAACTAGACTCCGCCATTGTTGGGACAGACTGTGAAAATATCTGCTGCGAAATTGCTTCAGTTGCAGATTGGGCAAAAAAATGGCAACTGCCTCTTTCTATTCCTAAATGTTGTACATTACACGTCGGTCGCACTAACTTTAATATGACTTATATTTTGGAAGGAAATGTTCTACCAGATGTAAATTCTGTTAAGGATCTCGGCATCATTGTTCCCAAATCACTGCAACTGCATTTAAACGCTTAGCTATTGTAAACCGCTGTTTTTCTGCTTGCGACCTAAAACCAAAGTTTGGGCCTTCAAAGTTTTTGTGCGTCCTATCCTGGAATATGCAAGCCCGGTTTGGTCGCCTTACTTGCTGCAGGACATTGACAGAGTTGAAGCTGTCCAGCGGAGATTTACAAATTCCTTACCAGGATTACGAAATCTCACCTACATTGAGCGCTTACGGTCTGCGAGATTGGAATTACTTGAACTTCGACGTCTAAAGACGGATCTGATTTTGACTTTTAAAATTATCCATGACAAACTTCCTCTAGCAGTTCCTTTTTTTGAGCACAATAATATGTGCTTGACACGCGGCCATTCACTTAAACTCAGAAGTCAACCAGCACACTTAAACGGTCGTGTAAACTTCTTTTCCCATCGTGTGGTTGAGGTTTGGAATGCTCTGCCCAAGTCTGCTGTCTCCTCTGCTACCATTGATAAATTTCGTGCGGAAATAAACAACCAAAATCTGTCAAGGTTCTTGAAACGTAAACCATGTTGGTTTTAATTTTATTTCGTAACTTGTGTGTTATGGCTTCCTGTGCTTCCAACAGTTGACAATTGGCAACAAAAAAATTTGCCATGCTTTATACAATTTTGTAATTACCTTGGTGTTGCGCTATAGTCCTGGTGTTGTCCATTTCTCGACTCATGTTTTGTTTCTTTTTCTATTTTTTCCCTTAACTGTATGCTATCTACCAGGCTCGCTATCAGTGACTTCATTGTCCTTTCGTGTCCTGTTGCTCCCGCAACAAATTATTATTTATTTGTTTATATTATGAGCTCCCAACCGACCAAAATGACAAAATTAAAAATGCAGGTAAAATTTAATTTTCATTCAATTTGTACTGAAAACAAAATGTTTAACATTTAAGAATTTTAAACAAAATATCTACTTAACGCGTCGGCGTTTAATTGAAACTTGCCAGGCTTGTACCGGACAGCGTAGTCATAATCTTGAGGGTGAGGCTCCACCTAATCAATCTAGGATTTTTGCCAGACATTTGCTTGAGCCAGTGAAGTGGATTGCGATCTGATTCAATGATAAATTTTTTACCATAGATGTAGGGCCGCAATTTAGCAACAGACCAGATCAGACAAGCACACCCCTTTTCCGTCGTCCCGTAATTTTGCTCACGGGCCATTAATTTACGTGAAACGTAAAGACAGGGGTGTTCATCTTCACCAAATTCTTGTGACAACACGCAGCCCATGCCACGGTCGGAACAATCGCATTGGAGGATGAAGGTTTGGTTGAAGTTGGTGGCTCTTAGGACGGGAAATGTCACCAAGGCGGTTTTCAAAGTTTCAAAGGCAGTTTGCTTTGAATAATCCCATGGAACGGGATCAGGTGCATCCTTTTTCAGAGAGTCTGTCAGGCTTGCACAGATTTCAGAATAGTGGGGAATGTAACGTTGGTAGTAACCAACTAAACCAAGGAAGGAACGGACATCTTTCTTAGTTTGTGGCCGTGCGAATTTTTGAACAGCCAAAACTTTTACTTCTGAAGGAGTGCGAGTTCCATTGCCCACTTCGTGACCAAGAAAAGTAGCTTTGCTGCAAGCGACCTGCGATTTTTTTGCGTTCACAGTTAACCCGGCCTTCTTGACAGCAAAGAGAAAGTTAAAAACGTTGTCAAAGTGTTGTTGCCACGTTTCGGCACCGACTGCGGTGTTATCTTGAAAAGGAGTGGCATACTCCTCCATGCCACGAGTGACATTGTCCATAAGCTTCTGGAAGCAAAATGGAGCGTTTTTCATCCCCATATTCATCATAATGGGAGCAAACTTCCCTATGGGGGTAGTGATAGTGGCGGCCATTGAAGCCTGTGGCGTCAAGCGCACTTGCCAAATCCACGGTTAAGGTTAAAAATGGAAATGTATTTCCACTTAGCTGAACGCTCACTACATTCCTCGATATTGGGAATGGGGTTATCTTTAGTGACCGTATTGTTGTTCAGCTCTCGGTAGTCGGCTACAGGACGAGGGCTGGCGTCTTTTTGTTCAATAATCATGGGGGATCCATGTGGGGAATCCGTTTCCACAATTAAGCCCAGATCTAACATACATTTGATCTCTGTAACTATTAAGTCACGTTCGAACTTGGCATGCCTGTAATATTTACAAGGCTTCACCTGAGTGTCAATTAACTCCATATCGTCGGTGACAATGTCGGTACGTCCCGGCAGAGTAGAAAAAACACCGTCTACCTGGTCAAAGACTTTAAGCAAGTCGGACCTTTGTGACTCTGACAAATCACCTGTCTTTTTGAAAAGACTCATGGCTTCTCTTGAGTTAAGATGGCCATCACCAGGTTTGCCAGACTAAACATGGTCGTGGTGAGTAAACTCGCGTTCGTCATTGTACGAATGGTTGCTTGACCCCTCCCTAGGCAGATAGGGCTTGAGCAGGTTGATGTGGTAAATGGTCTCCTTTTGAGAACCAAACAATTTTTTTTATCAAGTAATTTGTGTCTGAAAGTCGTTTTACAACATCACAGGGTCCATCCCAATAAATTTACAACTTATTGGCTCTGTCAGGCTTAAGGACTAGAACCTTATCACCTTCCTTGAACTTAGGTTTTATTTTTCAACTGGCTCTTCACAATATTTTCTTGTGAGAGTTCCCGTGAGTATTTGAATCTCTGGAGTAAATCCAGGATAAACTCAAGTACGGATGGGTGGATGTCGGGTTCAACCCATTGGCTTTTACAGGGCTCGAAATGAGCGGTATCGCATCGCAGTTTGCACCACAATTTTAGACATTTGCGATACAAAATTGAAATTTGCGTAGCAGTTTAGCGACGCAACATCATGGCGAACGATAACTATGCTAAAAAATCCTTTTGCAGTAGGCTTAGCCCATTTACACTAGAACATTCATTGTGTTCCATAAAATTCTTAATTTCAATCTCTACAGAAGTTAAGTTATTTTTATACCATGTACAAAGAATGAAATTGAACGATGCACAATCGTAACATAAGGCATCAGAATATTTAGGTATTTAAAAAATGGATGCAATTAATATGTCGCACAATCATATTCTCTTGTTCGAACTGGACCATCAATTAAAACGAAAACACCCTTTTGCCTGATAAGAAAAATAATTATGCTTCCTGAAAACTACTAACCATTATTTTGCGATTGCTACGCATGCTTTTATTTTGCATCGCAATTATGCTACACACTTTTTTCTGGACATTTCGAGCCCTGTTTTAACAAGCTCGAGAGGGCCTTTCAAACTTCGGCCATACACCATTTCAGCAGGTGTAAATCCAGTACTCTCATGAGGAGCAGTACGGAGTGCAAACATTACACCGGGGAGGCATCTTTCCCAGTCCTGGGGATGCTCATGGCAAACCGCTCTCAGCACCGCTTTGAGGGTTCGGTGAAATCGCTCCACGCTGTTGGACTGTGGATGATTCACACTTGAATTAATACACTTAATTCCGCATTTTTCAAGGAACAAAGTGGTGAGGGCAGATATGAAGGGCGAGCCTTAATATTACTGTAATTCAGAAGGCTCGAAAAGATGCCGAGGAGGGCGTCTACTACACTTTGGCTGTTGGCCTCTTTAAGGGGCACGGCCTAACGAAAAAAACTGAGGGAGAGACGAAATTAGGCTGAAATTAGGTTTGGGAATTTAGGGTCAGAACTTCAGGGTTAAGTTAGGTTTGGGGTAAGGATTAGGTTTGGAAAGAAGCCTACCAGCAAAAGACCCTCTAGGCTTGGGGACCTCCTAGCAGGGGAGAGGAGAGGACCAGCCAGGAGGCTAACTGATTTTGCATGGCCGGGTGGCTGCTTTTATGCGATTTGGTTACCCCTGGCAACCACGAAATAGCCTGGATATTTTGGGTAAAGGAAGTTTCTCGAAGGTTCTAGATGCAGGAACCGGAAAGGAAATTACAAGGCATGCGCCCTTCAAAGGAAGATTAAACAAGACCTTTAAGCTTGGCCATCAGCCCCAACAACTGTCCACAAGATTTTCAACAAGCTCACAACCCCACAAGAAGCTCAAACTCCCCCTTGCAAATCTTGCCACACATACAGTTTCATGACACTAACCGTGTTGAATCTTTATTGAACACGGTCTGAAAGCTGCACACTCTGAAAGAAACACTTGTTTTTATTAATGAACATGAAAGAAAATGACTGAATTCTTAAACTTGACTGTTAAAGAAATCATTGGCGACCCTGGAACTCGATTTCCCAGAGTCATGATTGAAACCTACGCCCTAAGACGAGATTGAATTGCACCCACAGGCGACTTTGAGATTGCACCCGTAGGCGACTCTGACACTACATTATTTTGTAGCCGATGAATTGAATTGTAGATTTGCTCGTACGAGCAAAGAAAAAAGAAATCTCTCTTTTGAGTGTAGCAGAAATTAATGAAACCCTAATGGGTGAGAAGAAATTAAGAAACCCCTATGGGTTAGAAATTATTGATGAAACCCCTGCATGTGGGTGAGAAGTAATTAATGAACGAACGTTGGTACTCGTTAGGGAAAATAAGACATAGCCTAACGAAATTGCTGCCGTAAAATCACACACATAATTATATTGCTCCTGCACAAAACGAAAGATTGGGTTTACAAATATTGTTTACGTGAATTGAATTGGCTATTTTAAGAGTTGGCTACTTCATAGCTAAACGACTGCATTGTAAATTTATTTTACCGAAAGAAAGAAGGCCGAAAAATTAAGTTGATTGTGGGAACAAAAAACCCTTTAGGGAAAAAAACCGAAGCAAAAGAGAACTGCTGGTGAAGCGGAATTTGGTTTATGAAGATGCTTCTAAAGAGCATCGAACATTAGAAATATTAAAATTTTTTGAGTTAGCATAGTTTTATTTGGTGCCATTGAGCCAAAATTGAAAAAAGGAAATAGGCCTATTTTTTAGGCTTAAGTTAGGCTTAGCGATGAAAACCTAAAAAACGGATTCACCTAACCCTTCTACACACCCCTATTAAATTTGAGGACGATCGGAGCACGTTAGGCCTAAATAGTGGTTTAAGCCTAACGAAAACCTTTAAGGCCCAGGCTTAGCCAAACTGGCTTACCCACGGTTTACCTTAAAGTTTTTAAAAGCCTAAAGGGGGCCTATTTCTTCTCCCGGGTTTCGGCACCATAACGAAAAAAGCTGACGGAGAGACGAAATTAGGCTGAAATTAGGTTTGGGAATTTAGGGTCAGAACTTCAGGGTTAAGTTAGGTTTGAGGTAAGGATTAGCTTAGCGGTTAAAGCATTATGACAATGCGTGTACTCGCCAGTAAACTGGTCGTGTTTTACGAGTTCACGAGCGATTACATCGTGCGTACAACCAGTGTCACGTAAAACAGGGCATTTTTGGCCGTTTACGGACCATTCATGAATGTGTTTTGATAAAACAACTTCCGGTGGGGCATGACTGATAAAATTACAATCTGCTGCTGCGGCTGCCTTCTCGTCAGCCATTCGGATACGACAATCTTGGCGTCTATGTCCAATTTTTTTGCAATAAAAACAAGTGCCATCGCTTATGAGACGAGGTTTGTCGAATTCAGGGTTTGAGTAAGTGTTGGTGGCTGAATCCCCACTAGTGGAGTCAGTTTTCACCTCGGCGGTACCAGCCGGTTTAGCCGCCTGACTGTGGTTACGATTAGAGTTACCTACCACATTGTTTGTTGGAAGGTTTAGAACCTTGTGCTGTCGTAGCAGCTGTAGGAGTTGCTTTAACAGGTCGAAGCAGCATCACTTGAAATCTGCTTATTACGGGTAGTGAATTCATCACACAACTGGGCCGCTTCGGCCAAAGTCCCCAACTTGACTTGATCAGGGATCAATTCCTGAGATGAGTTGGACACGATTTGTAAAATTATTCCAAAAGCATGAGGTTGACAAGTTTGTCATAGTCCCGGTTAACCTTAGCCAAAGTTAACCACCGGGAGAAAAGAGTTTCTAACTCAAATGCGTAATCCTGGAATTGCATTTCTACATCTTTTTCAAGTGCACGAAATTGAGTTTGCAAAGACTCTTTAGTCTGTACAAAACGGGCAAGTAATTTACTTTTGACTATTTCGTAGTCCTGCATTTCAGCGTCTGTTAGCTGATCACACACTTTAATCAAAACTTCACCGACGAGGGGTTGAAGACCCGTGACCCGTTGGTCTCTAGGAATTTTTTTTACTAGTCATGGTACGTTCAAAATTCTTAAGAAAACTGTTGATTTCAGTTTTGGGCGTCTACTTGTTGACGAGACGAACTACGTCCGCAACTTTACCATGTTTTGCAACTGGATTTGGGGGAGCGCCGTTAGCTCCGTTTGGAGCGGGGTTAAGATTTATCGTAGCAACATTTAGCTTTGCTAGTTCTAGCTGCTTATCTAACTTGGCTAGTTCCATTGCGCTAGCACGATCCTTAATTTGGGCATCTTGGTCCCTTAAGGCTAGTTCATGAGCACGGCGCTTATCTGCGTCCGCTATTTCGAGTGCTCTTAACTTTAATTCTTCTGCTTTAAGAAATAGTTCATTTTCTTTCACGGCTAATTCTTTTTTAGAAAAAAAAGCAGCTTCTCTCCTTTCAATAGCATTTGCTACTGCATCGGAAAGTTCACTTAAATCCAATTTACCGTCTTCGAGGGCTGCTCCGTAAGATTTGTTGGGATTCGGCTCTAGAATCACTGACTGTATATCCTAAGTTTAAACAGGCTTTCTTTAAATCCTTGTTTTGTAAATCACGAATGATTTCTTCTAACTCATCCATTTCGGACATTTTTAGGTTTAACGTTTTAAAGTGGTTTCAAAATAAAGCTTTTTAGACCGGGAGCTATCGGCAAAATCGTCACGTCATAAGGTACAAAATTTTTAACCACTTCAGCATAATCGGAAATAGGCATACAAACAAAATCACTTTGTCTTGCATGTCAAACAGGAAGCATTTAGTGATGACGTCATGAATTTTGACCCACGATTCTGCCAAAATTAACGTCAAAAGGTTCATGAAAAACTTTACTGTCATCAGATGCGGAAACAAACGCATATTAATAAAGAAATACGTCAGACAAATATTTCGGAGGCCTTGGCCCGTCACAGTCCCCCACGCCCCCCAAATTTGACCCAAACTACGTCACAAGGTACATGGCTGAAACAGGTGTCAAACTGTCGAGGAAAGTAAGAAAAGCTCCAATCAGCATCGTAAGACAAAATATCGGGTAGCGTTTTCAGATCAGACAAGCATAAGCGATGACGTCATACGGTTTGACCCATCATTCTGCCAAAATTAACGTCAAAAGGTACATGAAAAATTAAGATGCGGAAACAAAATCATATTAATAAAGCAATACGTCAGACAAATATTTCGAAGGCCTTGGCCCATCAGACACCCCGCCCCGGGGGGGGGGGGGGGGGGG